>JAAEAF010001016.1:0-117614 GCA_011037195.1 Triatoma infestans | reverse complement strand
TGTTACACCTCAAATCCAGGGAGGTGGTAGATGTACATCAAAAGGCCCGACAAGCAGCAGTGGAGAAGGGTAGGGTCCAAAAAAAACTAAAATAAAATTATGGGATTAATCAGGAAACTAACGGAAAGGAGATAAATGAGTAAGGGGAAGGAGTAAACTAAGTAAAATAAAATAGGAAAAAAAAAGGAAAGGAGTTGCAGGGAAGCAATAATTATTTCTTGGTTTTGTGAAAATAGTGCCCTGAAAAAAAATTAATTAAAACAAACAAGTACCACCAACAATAAAATTGAAGAGAAGAAAAAAAAGGAAAAAAAATACAGACGTGAATACGTACAGACACTTACAATTTATTATAATATGCCACTAGAAACAAAACCATTCTTAGAAAATTAAAAAAAAAATACACAACCAGAAAAAAAAATCACAGAGTCCTCTTGTGTAAAGATTAAAAAAAAATTATACTTTAAAGAAAAAAAAATATATACTCGAAACCAAAAATATTATATTAATTAAAGAAAATTACTGTATTTTTCAAATACGATTATTACAAAAGCTGGTGGCGGATGAATAAATATACAAAAGAAACTCCTTTTGTCTGTACTAAATTACTTCTCTCTTTAAATTTTTAATGAAATGTCATATTAAAATTAAATTTCAAGTTTCATGAATTCATTTTAGAAGTTCACTTAATTAGATTAGTTGTTTTTGATTGAATTAAATTAATTCAATTCATCGATCCTTTTCTTTGATTTAGGCAGGCTTAGTAGAATGACTGTATAAATACACAAAGTACCTGCTATAGTTACAAAATATGTTTTAAGAAAATATGCAAATAAAATGAAACGAATTTTTATATCTATATGGTTGTTATATATCTATTCGTTACTAAAATCTATACATACTTTATTTATTTTTAAATAATAAAAATGTATGTGAAAGTTCAAATTATACTCGCTGCGAGAGTCGACTGAATTTTCCACCTTGTGGTCGAGTTTCCTCTTGTTGGACGACTGGAAAATCCCCTTCTTTTAGGTGTTTCGTCAGGCGCCTCAGCAAATTTCCAACACCTTTTGACGACGACACAATCACCAACACTGTTTTTCATTAATTTAGAATGAAAAGTAAAATAAATATCCGCCTAGGCGTAATGAGAAAACCTCAAACTTAGTGGAAAAAAAATTACGCAAAGCAACAACCGCTCTGCAGTAAGCCTCACAGCGTACTACTCTCTTATCACCACGTACACACGGGCGCGCACCTATTTATTTGTAACTATTGTTCCTATTATTACTTTTGATAGTTTGTTACAATAGATGTATACAAATATTGGCTACATTTTGTTTTTATTTTATTTTTTCCCTTTCTCTCTCAACTAAATTTTATTTAAAATTATATTATAACTTCCAAAACATATCATAACATCCCCCCCTCAACTCCGGAGTGGAAACACGGGATTACGGAATTAGGTAAGGGACTTGAGATTAGGAATGGGAGGAAGGATCAGGTTTGAGCTCCTCCACGTGCCATGTTCCAATGTTCCTTCCATCCAAATCTTCCAGCTCAGCTATTACATCCGAGATCATCCTTCGGATTTTGCACTGGGTGTACATTGGAGCCAACTTACTCGCGAAGTATTTACTTGCGTCGGACAGGACATGGGTTTTCTTCCATACGGTGTCTCCCGCCTTGTATTTTACAGGTCGCCTCCTTAGATTGTAGACCCTAGCCGAGCGTTCGTAGGCTCTTGACAAGCGTTCTTTTACTTCCTCATACAACAACGGCATCCCCTCCAATCTCTCCAACCTCTGTTGTCTGTCAAATTGTGGAAGAGTTCCATCATTTTCTAGGGGACCGTACTCTAATCCTGACCTCTTCAACTCCCGTCCAAAGTTCAAATAAGCCGGGGTGAATCTAGTCACCTGATGAACAGCCGTCTGCAGGGAGAACTCCAGTTTTGCCAGTTCCTTATCCCAGTCACGGTGATTATCTTTGACGTAGGAAGCCATCATTGTTTTTATCACCCGGTTCACCCTCTCCGTTGGGTTGGCTTGCGGATGATAGGCAGCAGTAAACCATAGCTCACACCCATACTCGTCGGTCTTTTGTTTAAACTCGCGGCTAGCGAATTGGGTTCCATTGTCGACGATGATTTTCTGGGGAGCCCCAAACTTTAGGATTACGTTCTCTTCTATCAGCCTAGCGACTGTCTTGGCTTTAGCTTGTCTCAACGGCATTAGAATGCAATATTTGGAAAAGTAGTCCGTGACTACCATCAGGTACCTATTCTGCTTCCTAGATATTGGAAATGGGCCCATCAGATCGGCAGCAACTATTTGCCATGGCTCCGAAACTACTTTCTGCTTTCCCATTAATCCTGCCGGTGCCTTTTGTAGAGGTTTATTTTGCAGGCAAATGGAGCATCGTGATACATACCGTGCGACATCAGCTGCCATACCTGGCCAATAATAATTCTCCTTGACACGTTCAAACGTCTTGAAGCCTCCCAAATGGCCAGATAGTGGACTATCGTGGAATTCTTGCATCACCATTAATCTTTGTGGCTTGGGCACCACTAACTTCCACAAGGATGTCAGATCGCTGGGAAGTCTGTTCCGGTTTTCCGTAACGCGTTTGTACAACTTTCTGCCATCTTGTATTTGCCAGTCTGGGTAGTTAGTCGGATTTCTCTTAATATTCTGCAACATCCGGGCATACCAGTCATCAACCTCATCAAACGTGATGTTCAGAACCCCTACTGTATCCTCGTTAGCTCTGGAGAGCGCATCAGCGGCTGCATGCTGCTTTCCCGGTCGATGTTGAATAGTGAAGGAATATTGTTGCATCCTTAATGCCCATCGTGCCAATCTTCCTTGGGGATCTTTAAGGTTGAGAAGCCAAACTAAGCAGTGGTGATCTGTAATTACGGTGAACTCCGTTCCTTCTAAGTATGGGCGGAACTTCTCTATAGCCCAGAGTACCGCCAAACATTCCTGCTCTGTGGCAGAGAAATTCTTTTCGTTCCGCGTCAAACTGCGACTCGCATAAGCTATAGGTTTTTCCCCATCCTCAAACATCTGTGACAAGATCGCTCCCAGGCCTGACGATGACGCATCTGTCTGAAGAATAAAGGGACGCTGAAAATCCGGGCAGGTAAGCACGGGGGCGGACACCAGCACGTCTTTTAATTCCTTGAAAGCTTTACTCTGCTCTTCATCCCAATGCCACTTCTTACTCTTCTTCAACAGGTCTGTTAGGGGTGAACTGACTGTGGCGAAGTGTGGCACAAATCTTCGATACCAGGAGGCGAGTCCCAAGAACCGCCGAACTTGTCTCACATTTCGCGGTTGAGGGAAATTCAGAATAGCTGCTACCTTTTCCGGATCTACATGTAATCCTTGCTGATCGACCACATATCCTAAGTAATGGAGTTCCGGTCGGCATATCTTGGCTTTATCCCAATTCACAGAAAGTCCAGCGTCTGTTAGTCTCTTCATGACTAGCTCTAATGTTTGCAGATGATCTTGGAAGCTCTGGGTAGCAATCACGATATCGTCTAAATAAACGAATACCTTCGGTTCCAAATCAGGGCCAAGCACGGAATCGACGAGTCTTTGCCACGTTGCCGGGGCATTATGAAGCCCAAATGGCATACGGACAAACTGGAATAGCCCTCTCCCTGGTACGGTGAAAGCAGTCTTCTCTCTATCTTCTGCCGCTACCTTCACTTGCCAGTACGCCGACTTGAGATCAAGGGAGGATAAATACTTTGCGTCTCGTAGCTTGTCTAATATGTGCCTCACAAATGGAATCGGGTAGGCATCCCTCTTTGTTACTGCGTTAAGTTTTCTGAAGTCAACGCAAAATCTGTAACCCCCATCTGGCTTCTTCACGAGCACCACTGGCGAAGACCATGGGCTAGCAGAAGGTTCTACTACTCCCTCTCTCAGCATCCTATCCAACTCTTCATTAAGAACTCTTTTGCATGGCTGGAGATACGGGATAATACCTCTGTTTAATTGGTTTACTATCCCCTGTATCAATTGAATGCTTGATTAAGTCAGTGCCCTTTAGTTCCGTTGCCTCTTCCACTTGCCATCGGTGAATAAATCGCTTCACTTCCAACTCCTCGTCTGGCGAGAGATCCGACCGTCCGACTAAGACTGCGGAGACATTTTCTTCAGAGGATTCCTCGCTGAAGATCCAACACTCTGCTTTCATATCCGGGACGATACTCATGGATTTCCAAAAGTCGATACCCAATATCAGAGCATTTACTAACGAAGGCACCACTAGAAAATCAATAACCTTGATTTTCCCTGCTAGCTCAACAGGAATCTCGATGGACCCCAATATTTTACATCTGGCTCCATTCGCTGTAGTGACTTTCAGGGAAGGATCCTTACGAAGCGGAAGTCCTAATTTCTCCAGTCTTTTCCAACCGGTACCTCCTATGATTGAGCGGCTTGCTCCTGAATCCAAAAGGCCATGGAAGGTAAGTCCCAACATGGAAACCCTAACATATGGTCTACCATCACGCTGTTTTGCGATCTGCATTAGTGGTCGAGCAGGCAGATTCCCTTTCATAAATTCACTTACAACCGCAACCCACTCTCTCCACTCAGGATCTGTTGTGGACATCTTAGGACAACTCGAGATCTGCCCACTTAATCTCGGTTGGGCACGGCGTTTCCCGGCTTGGACCTATCCGAGAGAACTGTGTTATCCGTCTTCTGATTCCTTCCAGTAGATTCCGGTGTATTCCGACGACTTGCTATTGTTGGACACATTCTCTGTACGTGGCCAAGCTGATGACATTTCCAACATTTGATTGGATTAGATGGTGTCCCCTTAACGGATGAAGCTTCTTTGGATGTCTTTGATACGGTCAACACCGGATTAACTCGATTGATCTTCGAACGTGGTCCTTTATAGGCCAAGTCTGGTTCCATGCTTCCTTTCATAGGTGGTTCTTCATAACGAGAAGCTCTTGTTGCTCCTATCTCCAAATTCCGTAAAATAACTTCTAACTCTTCTACAGTGTTAAAGGATGTAAGAGGTAAGAGTGGTCTGTACTCCTTCTTCACATTTCGTTGAATTATCTCAAGCTGCTCTCTGGGATTCGGCGGGATATCTAAACGAGAAAATAGGGCTTGCATCTTAGCAATATAGACAGAGGGATGTTCCTCTGGACCTTGCGTTCGTTTTCTTATTTCCTCCATAAGGCGATCATTGTAATCAACATCCAAGAATGTTTGTCTAAGACGCGCAGTTAACTCGTCCCATGATGATATTCCATCTCTCTTGGACCTAAACCAAACCAATGCAGTTCCACGGAAGAGTTCACTAGCCGATTGGAATAACTCTCCTTCGTAATACCCCTAGCTACTCTTCTATCTTCTACTTCAGCTAAGAATGATCCCAAAGTCTGCTCTTTGTCATCTCCTGAAAAAGAAATTCCCCACTTATGTAATCTCAGATCTCTCGTGATCCCTCTTCCTGCAGTAGTAGGGTTCGTTTGTGATCCAGGTGGTGATGATTCAACACTAAGTGAAGGTTGAGTTAGTTTTTCTAAGTCCCGTTTAAGTCTCTCGACCTTGAGAGTAAGTGCATCTTTTGCCGATGCCAACGGCTCTGGAGGATGTACACGGGCTAAACGAAGTTTTGTGTGCTCTAACCGAGTTAGCAGACGTTTCAGTTCATTCGCGTCTGTAGCGTCGAAAATTTCTAAACTAGAAATTATCGTATTTATTTTCGATTGACAGATCGTCAATTCTTCTTTCGCTGGAAGGGCGGAAATAGCCGATTCAACTGGCGAAACACTAGTAGATAAAGCTTTGGACAATCTTTTCCTCAATTCCGTAACTGCTCCTTCACTTGGTAACTCTCTAATCTGCAGCTCATAGACCAACTCATCTTTCAGTAAGCGGTAAATATCCATCTCAAAATTAAACAGATTAATCGGCAGACAACACACAAATTTTTTTTTTTTTTTTTTTTTTTTTTTTTTTTTTTTTTTTTTCCCGGTTGCAGTACCTAAAATCAAATTTCGGAGAGAGGTTAACGAAACCAATAATCCAGTACGAGTTTATTATGTATCATCAAATAATTAGTCAATCGTCTTTTATAATCTTCTCAGATCTTCCACAATAATTATCATATTTATCCGAATAATATTTGATAAATAACTGTCGGGTCCCACGTTCGAGCGCCAAAAATGTTACACCTCAAATCCAGGGAGGTGGTAGATGTACATTAAAAGGCCCGACAAGCAGCAGTGGAGAAGGGTAGGGTCCAAAAAAAACTAAAATAAAATTATGGGATTAATCAGGAAACTAACGGAAAGGAGATAAATGAGTAAGGGGAAGGAGTAAACTAAGTAAAATAAAATAGGAAAAAAAAAGGAAAGGAGTTGCAGGGAAGCAATAATTATTTCTTGGTTTTGTGAAAATAGTGCCCTGAAAAAAAATTAATTAAAACAAACAAGTACCACCAACAATAAAATTGAAGAGAAGAAAAAAAAGGAAAAAAAATACAGACGTGAATACGTACAGACACTTACAATTTATTATAATATGCCACTAGAAACAAAACCATTCTTAGAAAATTAAAAAAAAAATACACAACCAGAAAAAAAAATCACAGAGTCCTCTTGTGTAAAGATTAAAAAAAAATTATACTTTAAAGAAAAAAAAATATATACTCGAAACCAAAAATATTATATTAATTAAAGAAAATTACTGTATTTTTCAAATACGATTATTACAAAAGCTGGTGGCGGATGAATAAATATACAAAAGAAACTCCTTTTGTCTGTACTAAATTACTTCTCTCTTTAAATTTTTAATGAAATGTCATATTAAAATTAAATTTCAAGTTTCATGAATTCATTTTAGAAGTTCACTTAATTAGATTAGTTGTTTTTGATTGAATTAAATTAATTCAATTCATCGATCCTTTTCTTTGATTTAGGCAGGCTTAGTAGAATGACTGTATAAATACACAAAGTACCTGCTATAGTTACAAAATATGTTTTAAGAAAATATGCAAATAAAATGAAACGAATTTTTATATCTATATGGTTGTTATATATCTATTCGTTACTAAAATCTATACATACTTTATTTATTTTTAAATAATAAAAATGTATGTGAAAGTTCAAATTATACTCGCTGCGAGAGTCGACTGAATTTTCCACCTTGTGGTCGAGTTTCCTCTTGTTGGACGACTGGAAAAATCCCCTTCTTTTAGGTGTTTCGTCAGGCGCCTCAGCAAATTTCCAACACCTTTTGACGACGACGCAATCACCAACACTGTTTTTCATTAATTTAGAATGAAAAGTAAAATAAATATCCGCCTAGGCGTAATGAGAAAACCTCAAACTTAGTGGAAAAAAAATTACGCAAAGCAACAACCGCTCTGCAGTAAGCCTCACAGCGTACTACTTTCTTATCACCACGTACACACGGGCGCGCACCTATTTATTTGTAACTATTGTTCCTATTATTACTTTTGATAGTTTGTTACAATAGATGTATACAAATATTGGCTACATTTTGTTTTTATTTTATTTTTTCCCTTTCTCTCTCAACTAAATTTTATTTAAAATTATATTATAACTTCCAAAACATATCATAACAAAGGATGACGTTAGGTTTTCCTCTAAAGTGCCATTTCCATATATTTTACGATTCTATCCTCTGTATGAATTTATAACAGGTTATTTAAGGGATGAAGAAAATCGATTTATTGAAAGTACGACTTTTATTATATTACCGGCTAACAAATTCCGGCCATTGGAAAATGTACTATTTCTAGGTATAGTTTTCAATGTTTTAATCATTTTTATCGTTCATAACGTTTATTGGTTTACTGATTTTCAAAATAAAACAAATAAATACGGTTATATAGGAAATTTAAAATAATTAATTAAAAAATTATGAATCTGGAAAATTTTATTTACTTTTTTCATTTAATTTTACATTATTTTTTAGTGGGATTGTGTTAATACCGAGTATTGCCTCCCTCTTGGCTTTATCACAGCTTCTAGTCGTCTCGGCACAGCTCTGAATCAAGCAGTACATTTCGTTTTGTGAGATTAGAGCCCATTTATCTTAAAGTGCCCTTTTTAGCTCCTGAAGCGCCCCAGGAAGGACTCTCCGATCTCTTATCCGTCTTCCAAGCATATCCCAGAGATGATCTATGTGATTTAAGTCAGGGGAAAGGGCAGGCCAATTTAAGAAAGGCCTGCAGCACTATGTGGGCTATATGTATATATCATGCATTAGCACAAACTCCTAACCTATCTCCACATGTACTTGCAGTGTACCCGCCAAGTACCGAGCAGCAGCCATGGAAGTGGCCGGTAAGTGTATTTCGGATACACATATATTCATTTTCAGTTATATGTAAAATTGCAACTGGGCTATACCCGTATAAATAAATAAACCAATCAAAACTATGTAAATTATAGTATAAGAGAGTCGTTTGATTGCTTCACACTAGAACTTTATGCTTTTTTCGAGACATTAATGTTGAGGTCCTGTTGTTCTGATGGACTAAAACAAAGCTAGTATCCCAATGGCCAGTTTAACCTTGTGTACACACACAGACCGCTCTATAAGATCGGGAACTCTTGTTTAAGACTGTGCAATGAGCCACTCTGAGCTCCAGGCCTACATAATACCCTATCTCTTTGGCAAATATAAAAATAACTTAGGAAAAAGATTCCTACAAATTCCCATAAAAAAAAAAATCTGGTGTTAAACACTCACACAACTTTCTCTTATTCTTGTTAATACAATTATATATAAAATGACTGAACTCTGCTATGTATTATATATAAAAATGAATTTTGCCCGAAATCTTCGTGGCTGATGCGGAGGTAATGCCTAAATGAAATACCAAGTTTTAATGCTATTAAAACACACAAATACATACATCATTTGCTCAAACTAAATTTTGTTATTGTTAAAACTCAATTAAAACACAGACCATTTGCTAAAAGTTCAATTTTGAAAAATTGATACATATTTGCAGCAAGAAAAAGTGAGGGAAATAGGTTTTTGTATAATGCATAGGGCCATCAATGTTTAAAACACCTGGAATACACTGAAGGACATGTACTGTTTACAGAACGTGAAAGTGATCATTTGCAGAAAAAAGTTGTACCTGAGATTTCGAAATCCAGTACAACATGAAGTTTGTTTGGGAAAATCAAAGCCCAACTAGTGCTGTTGAATCAGTAAAGTGCGAAAGAAAAACCTGCAAATTTGACAAAATCAAATAGGAGTAAAAGCAAAAGGAAATGAAAATAAGACTAATTAATATAAAACTCTTTTTTATTTTAAGCAAAATTAAAGCACAGAAGCAAAATTTACAACAAAAATAAATAAATAAATACAAGAGTATGGTGTGATTTGGGAACAATTGGCTTGTTTGTGTATCACAATGATGAACATGAAAAACCATTCATGGTAGTGCATGTAACCAGGAATTACTGGGTTGTTGTAAAATAAATGATTTTGTTCATTTACGTTTTCATCATCATCATCATAATCGTGCGCCTCTTCTACCGCTTTGGCGGTGTGAGGCCAATTAACGTTTTCAATTCTATTTCAACTTATTGTTCACATTCAATGATTGTACTTGTACGAATCAATGTTTAATACATTATATTGGTACACATTTCTTAATTACATAGTCAACTTGTGCATTTTAAAGTGTTTTTTTTTTTTTTTGAGTGATGGAAAGCTGAATTTGCATATTATTTTGCCTCATGAATTTCGCTGAAGCTCCCCATAACATATTGGCGGTTTGATAGCGGGAGTCGACTAATGTAAGGACCACTCATCGTTGGTTTGAATAGTTTCGCTTTGGAGATTTTGTAGCACTTTCAGCAGCATTTTGTTTCAATCATTAAGATATGAAACATAATAGTGGAATCTAATCCATGGCTAACTGTGAGGGAAAGAGTTTTAAATAAGCTAGGATAATGGTTTCAACAATGGCCAGATATGTACCCGAAAATAAATAAGGTGTAAAAGCTTGATTCGCGGGTTCCACATGAGTTAAATGATGGCCATAAGAGATAAAGCTCTTCTCTTTAGGGTAGCATTCGCATAACGACTCTT
This sequence comes from Triatoma infestans, assembly GCA_011037195.1. Lineage (NCBI taxonomy): Eukaryota > Metazoa > Arthropoda > Insecta > Hemiptera > Reduviidae > Triatoma > Triatoma infestans. The sequence goes on along the minus strand of JAAEAF010001016.1, from coordinate 107,484 downwards.
TTTTTTTTATGGAATAAAATGCAATAAGAAATGCAAATGTACGACAAAAATCTGTGCGATCAAGGTAATTACTTGTCATTTAATGATTCCCTAAATCATGTGGCTCACACCCTAAGAATAAATTATGGTATCACTTTGAAGCCTAATCATAACTTTTTGGAAGAAGACGAAATTGTTTCAAAAAAGTATTGCAAAGAATTAGATACTCTGAACCTTATGCATCCAAAATGATCTCTAGAAAAATTATGAAGTTCTTCCTCAGCCTCCAGACATTGATTAAATAAATTAAGATAAATATGATTTGGAGTATAGGTCCTATACTGTTCCATGATATTTGTGTAGCTTTATCCCGCTTATTAAATAAATTATAATAAATATATTTTGAAACATTTGTTTCTACAAATGAGGCAATTTATTTTACAACAACCCAATACTAAAATAAAGGATTGAGATACATTACAGGGTATCACATATGGCATGCAGTTAGTGTTATAACGATGGCCTGGCAGCAAGGAGCATGCAACCAAGGTAACCAAACAACTTCATGCAATTTTACCTCTGTTTCAAATATTTTAATGTTTATTTATTTGTATCTTTCATATTAATAGTAGTTAGAATTAAAGTTCTTTTTATTCAACAGAACTATCTTTCACGCTTTCATTTTGTAAAACACTAAACTGGGACCTCATCAAAAGTTCGCGCCCTGTACGTTTTCGGAAACTGGATGTTTTGTTCAAATTGCAATGGTGTCTTCCTGTTTGTTCTTGGTCACGTCGGACTAATTTTGTATGTCTGAACAGCGTAATTCAAAAACTAAAAATCTGGTGTAAAACACTCATACGACTTTCTTTTTTTTACTGCAAATCTCAAAACTCTGAGGGACAAATTTTCTTTAACATCAGGTTAACATTTCAACTTCCTCACAGCCTTCCAAAATAAAGTTTTCCTGAAAATCTATTAGGTGTAATAGGTTCATATGGTTTAAATACTCCCGATGGCCAGGCTGTAATTAAGGGCATCAGTACCTACCAAGCTAATTCTATGCATTATTGTTAGTGGACAATTCAAACAAGCTCACTTTAACCTGAATGCCACAGCATGCAGGTTATGTGAGCAATGAGAAAGCGGACGAATTGGCCCAAAAAGGTAAACAAATATACCTTCTATGAGCCCGGAAACTTTCTACAGCATTCCCAGGGCGATGACAAAATCAGTTTTTAAACATGAATTCGCATGCGAAACAAAGGCATGTGTAGGAATAACACCGGCCAAAGACAAGCAAAAGAATTCATCAGGGGACCCACGCATTTTTTTAACGAATATAAAATTTAGCAGTTATACGCGGGACTCGAACTGGAGACCTCCCAGTTGCAAGTCCATGCTCATAACCATTACACCAACACCTACCTGTATGCTGACTAAGGCTCAGTGGCCTCTAACCTCAATTTGAATTTTCCAACGAAAATTCAAAATTCCAAAATCCACTCTTGGAGCACTAAGAGGAAGTAAAAAAACTATACGAATATAGTTTTATTAATCATTAAAATTCTCAGGTAATTTAATTAAAATCATAACGTAATTTTAATGTGAAATTCGCATGAGTTTATTTGGTTACTTGATAATTCGATGGGTACGGTAACTATTCTTCAAAATATTTTTTTCCAATTTACAACAAATATGTTCTCTAGCTTAAGGTAATTATGAAGTATCTTGGGTCCAAAATAAAGCTGATACTCCTTGCAACTACTGCTACTACTTAATTTCATTATTTATTTTCCTCTTTTATTTGTAAACAATTATCATTAATTAATTTATTTGTAAATTTCATCACTTCATTGCTTTAAATTGGATCCTCAAGCCCTCTGCAAGGGTCTTTTAGAATAATTTTGTTCCCTTTTATATCACAATCTGACAACCAGTGTTCATGATTAAAGTTTATTTGCAGTGGGATAGTATTTCTTCTCGTTAATTGCTAGGTTATGTTTTTTAATCAAAAGCGTTTGTTTGCGTGTGCCACTTTTAAATTTAGATGTTTTGAGAGTAACAAAGCGGTATGATGAAGTGCAGTGTCAGTCATATTGGACCCACGATATGTCATAGTTACCCGAAGCTTAATAATATAATCATTTAATTCACTTTTATTTTTAATAAACATAAAGAATGTGTATGATTTATATTAATTATATACATGTCTATAAAAGAAATAATTTTAACATAATTTAGAAATGAAACATTGCAGACATCAAACTACAATAAAAAAAAAAAAAATCCCTGACGTGTTATTTATAAAGCCAAGCATTTGCTGCTAATCAAAAAACAAGTAATTAATGATTAATGTAATTATTTCCTATCATGAAACTATTTAAAACTGAATAGAGATTTCATTAAACACGTTAACGTGTAAGAATAATGCAAGAAGAAAAGCGTAACTGCATAAACACAAATTCTAACAATAATGGCTATTGTAGATTATTGAGGAAATAAACCATAATTACTTAACCAATGTTTCATCTTATATCTTCAGGGCTACAAAGGAACAAATAGTAATGACTAAGAAAAAACACAAGCATACTCTTGTTTTGATTCTGGAAGTGTTAAATCAATCTAATAACTCAGAAATATTGTTTAAATAAATGGCCCGAATGAGGAAATATCCAAATTCTTGTAATAAAAAGTCTGATATTTCTAATCTCAATGTAATTTATTATAATGTAATTAGATAAAATATTGTTCATAGTTTGGTTATCTTTTGACATTCTCTTAGACACAGGTTATTATAGGCTTGTTCCCGCAAGTAATTTCTGATAAGTTGCCAAATGCTTTATGATTATCATTATACGCATGCGCGGCCAGTGATTGGTTTGTGATTAGTTTGAATAAAGGACCGCTCTTTTATAATAAAAGTAATTGTGTCTATAGGCGCTAATAACCACAGTAGTTGAGGCGCCTAAATATATATAAACAAATGAGCTATAACCTTCCTACATTGACTCAAATGAAGACGACTACTTCGTAAGTTCCCAGATATGCCTTGATCCTCGGACTGCCCTGATCGATCACTATTTTCAAACTGGTTTGAGATTTAGTTTGAAATCGGTTTGAAACTTGTTGGATGCGGTGGAAGAATTAATAGAAAAAGAGAAACTCCCGCTTGAGAAGAGAGCCCCTCTCAAATGTAATTACGAAAGGAGATGGTGAGAACGGGAGTAAGGTGCTTAGACTCAGCATTTGAATTTAACGAAGTATACTCAGCTAGATTTTTTTTTTGTACCTCAAGCTTCGAATGAAATTTTGCATCACCATACAACTGTTGCGATATCAATGTTTAGCGAAAGCAGGGACTGGTAACAAAGACTTGCAACACTTAAAAAATAGAAAATCCTTAGAAGGAAAGTGGAAAGTATCATTCCCTCTCTGTCTGCGACTTCTAAAGCTTATTATATAAGTAATTACAGAAGACACAGTACCATATATGAATTGAAGACAGTAGCCCCTATACCTATGTTGGTTCGGCTTAGGAAGCAAATCGTTACGCCGAAGCGGTTGTCTACTCTGAATTTTTCCATATTGGCGATTTTGTTGGAAGGATAGTGTCTAACTTTTACAATGAAGTAAACAGCGAATGGGAGCTTCCAAAAATCGTTATTACTTGTGAGATTTTGGAGAGGCATTAATGGAGAGAGTCAAAAATAAAAACATTAATGAATCAAAGCTCTGTTGATCATTAGTGAATCAAGGGTTGCTGATCCAATGAAAAGATGCCATACGACAATGGATACACCTGAACAATCGGAATCAAAGAAATTAAGTAGCAGATATGCTGGCAAGAGAAGAGCTAGTAAATACAACCCGACATAGCTATGCAAACGACAAAACATGAGATAAAGACACGGCTTCTTCATTAAATAAGAGAAAACCAAATAAGGAAAGCCGAAGAGACGGTGTAGGCTGTACTGGGTGAATCGAGAAGTCCACTACCAGGATGATCTTCCTATGGTGGTTTCTTATTTGCTTTATAATTATAACTGGACATGATTACCTCTGGAAACATCTGCGAAGAATTGTAGTCTTGAAAAACAGCATATGCGTCCTGTGGAATGAAACTGTTTGGATGTTAAGCATCTAAACATTTATCCGAAATTAAATGATGTCCCAACGTCAAATAGCCGAAGCAGTCAAAGAGTGCAATTAAAAAAAAAACTTGTGAAGGCATTATGGAATGAATTGGCTTAACGTAAAGTATATATCCTGCACTGGAGAAATGTATGTCTCATGCAAAAGCAATTTAAGGCTCTTCCTCCATTAATCTTCACAAAACAAATATTAAAGAAGGGTTAAGGTGTAAGGGATAATTGCCATGCTTATTGTGACTAATATCAGATCTGGCTGGATATCAACCTTGCTGAATCGAACTTCTATGCTGGTACACACCAAAGTATCATACATTTTGATCAAAAGTTAGTATTAAAAACGCAAATTACTTTCGCAGGAAAATGTTATAAGGAAATTGACAGTCAATAGAATATTATCAATGATTTAAGAATCTCCCAAGAGACTACAAAGTATAAAATTATTTTATTACCTTAAGTTTGCAGGACACAAGAACAAGAGCGATATTTCTCCAACTTCTCAATTAGGCTGACCATGGTTGATCAAACAAGATACCACACCATGGTTTGTCAATTTTTTTCAGTAAGCCAAATTTTCAGGCTTGTACTTTTTATATGCTAAGTTATCAAACTTGACATAATGTGTGTCAATGACCCTTAACGATGAAACTCATTTTTCACCTATTCTGGGAAAGAAATCAATTGCTCTCATTGGCGTTTGTTAGCGATAACACGATGTTACGCTTCCATACAGATGAATGCATCGACCTTTACAAAGTCATCAGAATGCTAAAATGTTTCTTCCTCTTAACCAAAACAAATCAATTGAAATTAACGACTCGTTACGACGGAGCGGTCAAGATGTTAAAATATATTCTCAATTTATTCAGCTTTAGATGCACATTACAACAGCTATTCAGTTTTAGTAGTTTCAATTTGAAATAAAGAAATAAAATAATTATAACAATAATAAATTAATAAATACATGCCAATAAGTATGTGACAGTGCAAATATTTTTGTATTATAATAAGTTCTACTCAGTTAAAACTTTCATACAGTCTAAAACATATATGAAAATAAAGTGGTAAAAATGATTTGGGACCTAAGTAAATCAAGAGATTGAAAGAAAAAACAGGGATGTTCATATTAAATTATAATTAAAAAAATAAAAGTTGTCAAATAACATGAGTTGAAAATCCTTGTTCTTGTAGCAGCATGTTCTCTCAACTTGTGCAGTCATCCAATTTTGGAATAAACGGAAAAAAAATAACAAAAAATGTATTAGAATATGAACAAAAAATAATTATAAAAAAAAAGGAGGAAATAATAAAGTGGAAAAAGAAAAATTATGTAGATAAAGAAATATAAAATAATAACAAATACTGGAGCATATGTAGACAAATTATACACAAACAGCTAAGAAGCATGTGATGATAAGCACAAACCGATGGGAATATTGCAAATAATTTAAACAATCAAATAAATCACACACTTATTGAGTAGAAACACTGTGATTATATGTTTAACATTTAAATACATAAATGCTACAGCATGCTTACTAAGAAACAACACAACAAATTAAGAGATTTACATCTAAAAAAAAAAAAAAAAATCACATGTATTCCATCTCCTGGTTTGTAAAATTCTACATTTTCCTAATAAATCTACTTCACTTTAATCACCTCAAAACATTTTCTAAATTTTCCTGAATTATGTAATTAGTAAGCATTAAATTTTGTATAAGTAAAAAAAAAAGTATATAAATACATTTAGACCAATTAATCAATATTCTGGTTTTTGTTTCAAAAAGCTATAAGCAACTAAGCGTTTAATTATAAGCACAGCTCCCAAAAATATTAGAATAAATTAAAACCACATTCTATTTTATTTCAAACTTGGAATGGAATAGGATGTTCATAATCTAGATGGCCTATGTTTGCTAGGAAAGGATTACTGGGATAACTAAAAGGCTACCAGATTAATTAGTTGCGTAAACTTACGATTCAATCTTATTACGCGCTTATCTAGTTTAATTTGGATAACTTTAAAATGCAAAACGGAACCAAATAGGTTTAGAATAAAATAAAAGAAATGTATTGGTTGTTGCTATAATCAATTAAAAAAAAAAAGAGAGTATCTACGTGACGTTAAGATAACCATAACGTGTGTCACGAAACTGTACGATCACAATATTTACATTTAATATTTATGCAAATTTTTGTTCTTAAGAACATGCAATATTCCTATACCTTTCATTTGGGAGATATAACACAATAAACAAAAATATTGTTCATACTTGTATAGATATGCATGAATGATCCTAAATATATATATGTATATACGAGTATATATTTCAATTATTAACATTTCTAGCATAAAATCTCGTCTTTCCAATGTAAAATAGATCATCTGCCTCAAATAGATCACTGCCCAATTCTTCATGTGTGTACAAAATATCCAACAAACGAAACAGAAATAAAAAAAATGTAACATAATCAAAACATTTAGGAATGGGATTTTGTAAAATGGGGGTGTAAAAGGCCAACTGACAATATTGTCTATTAAAGGTGCTCTTTTAGAACGATGCTACTATCAAAGGGCAAAAAACACTTGTAGATCTCACTTGTGGAATCAAGCAAGCAGTGTCAAATAAATGTGGCAAGGAAAAATGAATAGTAATAGAAAAATAGATATAATTCTTAAAAAATAAAACAAATAATTCTTTAAGGAAGTGTATTATTGCTAATTTTAAACTACAGTAAAATACTTATAATTAAATGCTTCTGAATCTACAAAATACTATTCTACAAGTAGCAAAACAGTAAATGGAAAATTTTCTAAGAGAAGATGAAACCCTGAACTATTTGTATTGTAAACCAATAACATAACTCAGCTTTAGTTAGAAATAAATACATAATCCAAGATATAGGAATAAAAAAAAGACATAATTCTGTAATTACTATAGGTAATGGAGGTTATCCAATAGCTGAGTCAGACATCTGGTAATGATTCACCATTTTATTATCATTATATTGAATGATAACGCCATATCAGTACCTAATCTCATATAACCAATAAACTAATCTCATATACTAATAAAGATTTACAAATTTGGTAAATAGAGAAATGGCAAAATAAGGATTAATAATCCAAATTCATCAACCGAAACCATGAAGATACTAAAAAAATTGGACACAACCATTTCAAAGAAAAAAAAAAATTATGTTCATCTAAGAATTTCATATTAATAAAGCAGGGTGAGTAAATTACAAAATCAGAATATTTTCTAAATTCAGTTAGTTATGTTTGTTACACTTATTGGATGATTTTAATGTAGTGATTAATGTAAGCGCTTATTACAATGTTGGCAGAACTTTAAATCATATTAAACAGTAAGTATAAAGCAAACAATACTTGTAAAGTATAATCAAAGGATAGTATAGTCATTTAAAGATATAAAATCTCGTTATCTTTATGGAACTTGTTTCGTTTACAATTTGAATTTTCTGGTATTTTAGATCAGAAATAAACTCTCAGGTTTCAATTCCCCTAAGAGAATATTAATAATTTTGTAATAATACGAAGAAAGTGCATGAATAATTCAGGTTGAAAAGAACGTATAGGTTATAATTTTCTAAATGAACTTGAAATAGATAAGAGATACTTGTGAAATATAAAAATTATATGTATCAAAATTGATAGTACCTGGCAAGAGGACCACTCCTTTTAGCCCTTTGACCAAGTATTTTTTCTACTATAGGTAGGTTGCCGTTTCGCGCTGCCTCCAGTAGTTCCTGGTCCTTCCCCATAGCTACAACCCAACGTTCTATCAGGTAGAGAACCACACTTCTCTTACTATTTACATAATTATCACATTTTACAATAACTTCAAACCTCACTCATTGATCCAACAATAACAAGACATACACCCGTAGGTGAGGGCAGCGCCACTAGAGGGAGGGTTTAGCAACTGTTGCTCAGCTGTGGAAAACAAAATCAATATTAGTTGGATGTTCGTTTCTGTCAAATATAGCCAACATATTATAGATGTATAACCCGGTTAGTTGCTTGTTCAACTTATTTAAGTTTGTACGGATTAGTAATTAATAAGTAAATAATTATAATTATTACGAATTTTGAAATTTTAAAAACATCTGAATGTAATTGAAACTGTTTAATTGAACAAAATGTTTTTGTGGCTACTATTTTTGTTGGCGTTTCAAGCACATGCATTGGAAACTGAAAACATAATTGAAGGTAAGAAGATAATAATGTATCAGCATGTTTGTGTATGTTTATCAACTCTTTTTAAATGTTTTGAGTTTTACATTTTTTCCCCACCAAAGAAACCATATCACAATTTTTTAGTTTGAACTCAAGTTCATAAGCTCAATTTGTTCTAAACCCCAAAAATAAATATACTTTCTCATTTAGTAGTCAGTAGAAGGCCAAGTAAATTATGTGTATGCTAATATGTAGTAACTGCATGGTTACTACATATTATCACTCAGTTATCACTGAGTTTTCATAAATTTCTCTTCCTTTGAAATTCCTATTTTTTTTTTTTTTGTTCTAACCATTTTCCAACTTTATAAGTTTTTTTATATCGAAGTATATTGCTTTTATAAGTTAGTTCTAAGATGAAGCTTTGCAGGCGCTTTCCAGCTTTAGGAGATTTTTTTATCTTCTTTTCCTGAGGATAAATATATAGTAGAATAAACAGCTAAGTCTAATTTTATATTATATCAGAAAGATATAAAGTGCTGCAAGTTGCTTTTAAAAACAGTTTAGATAGTTAAAAAGAGTAAAAATAGTGATGATTATTTTCTTTAATAAATGCAGTGTTATTTTACTCGTGGGCTAAGCAGATTTTAACTATGTAATATTTATGTTATGATTGCTACACCCATTCTGATGAGATTAGTTTTGGCAGAATCAGAACGTTAAAAGATGAATGAAAGATTAATGCTTGTTTAAGAATGTTGTTTCAATTCTCTTTTTAAAGGCCGTGCAATTCAAATTTTCGGTCCCATAAATTTTGTATTTCTTGCATAATTCATTAGAGAAAATGCAGGTGAACAAAAGCAATCTTCGGTTAAATGTTTTGGAATCCATTCTTATAGTGTGGTACACTGTTTTTTGGTTTTAGTAAACAGATATCTGAAGCTTATTCGATTTATGTGGGTATAATCGTTCATCTTTCAGCTATTTACTTGTATGAGTCTTTTTGATTTTACTGAAATTGTTTTAATTTCCAGATGGTGGACATGTGATTCTTTCACTAAAAAATTATAGCAAGACAAATGAATATGATTATAAAAAGGTTACATTGCCTAGTAATGCCAGTATTACTATTCAAGTAACTGATGTGCCAAGCAATGTTAGTTTTGTTGTCTTACAAGTTCATACATTTCTATATCCTGTTACTCTTAAGTATAATAATGAAATTACCAACATCAACAATGTTAATGGAACAAATATTGGTCTTGTTAAATTTACAAACTTGAAATCAATGCTTATTTTTTATTTAAGTAGTGCTTATAATTGGAAGATTCATTCTTTAATTGCAGTGGTTGGATACACTGATAAAAGTAAGTAATAATTTTGTTATATTTTGCTTATCTTTAAAATCAGTTCTTAGATTTGCATATTTACGTTCCGTAATTGAGCTGAACAATTTTAATCTCTCAATTAGTGAGATAATCATTAGCATATTATTGAAAATGTGCAGTCAGTATGACTTAATTCTATCTCATTAATTTACTACATTTTGTCATTGCACTTTCTGGATCTTTTCTCGGACCACTTTAGAGGGTTTAACTTCCATGTGTCCTAGAGCCCATTTTTCATGGGGCTATAAGTACAACTACAGATTAGAAGGATGTTAGCAAACGTACTTAACAATATGTTATTCATATTAATAAATTTTTAAATAACCAAACCAAGACCTGGAATCAAAACCCAGTATCGCTCTACAGCACAACATAGCAGTACACTCTAACCTCTCTGCTATAGCGACACCTCCAAGACATAGTGGGTTATGGAGACATAAACTTGTATAAAGAGGCTTTCTGTACTGGCCATGAGTGAACACTTTAAACTTAAAAGAAAAGAATATGCAGGTCCAGCATTACATTATTTGTTTCTTATTAAGCAGTAAAAATAATAAGGTACATGTTACTTAAGCAAAGCTGCTTAGGCATTCGCGGCCAGTGTTGAAGAAATCTTGAAGTGTTTGGGTTTATGATTGCGTCTGAAGGCTTTGGTGAATCAAGGTTTCGTCCTTAATGTTTGTACCTAGTCGTGTACCAAAGTTTCAGAAAACCTGATTGCTATTTTGAGAAACATCAGTTTTGGCTTCTTAGATCCGTACACGTTCATTTCTATCAGATATATTGAATTTTGTTTAATTAAAACAATATATTTTTTAATGGATGTTGTGGATTAGATAGCTAGAAAGCTAGGAAATAAAAACTTTGAGGATTTTCACTATCCTTACATTAATAAAACATTCACTGTTTGTAAGGTCCTGTACCAGGAGGTTGTGCTATGGAATCACCTACTGAAATAGCCCCATACTTAGATCTTAATTATACAGATACAATCATAAGCGTTAAAGGTGGCCCTTCTTCGTTGCCATATAATGGTACATCTTGCGATCCAAGATCAGGACTGAAGCATACATTTTATCATGCATTCATACCTGAATGGGATTTCACTGAAGAAACTTACTTTACTAGTATAATGAACATGATGACTTATGATAGTGTAGTTGATCGCTCTTATGTGGTATATTTTCCATTTATTATTATTTGTTTATTGGTTTTAAGAAGTTTAGCCTGCCCAGTTTTTAAATTCCACTTTTTTTCATTGCAGGCTGTTGAATCTCCAACGGGACCACCTTTTCAAAGACTCTTCAGTAGTTATCGTGGAATTGGAAGAGTTTTTACTATTGTTGCAAAGGCACCCAGTGGAGCTGTTTCAGTTTATGTACCGACTTTTACTTATTCCTGCAACACTACTTACAATACAGCAACTTGTGGATTAATGAGTAAGTTTTGCTCGTGTTCCTTATCATTCATTCTTCTTTTAAAACTTAATGGGATTTGATGATGTAAACAGTAGTTATGTTTGGCTGTTGTTAATTAAACAAGCAAAAAAGTTAGTTGGCTGAGGCCAAAGAAGAAAATTTTTATTTTTTTTATATAAATTTTTTTTAAATATATATATATTTCTTTAAAAATAAAAAGTTTCTTCTTTGGCCCCAGCCAACTAATTTTTTTGCTTGTTTAATGGGATTGTTTTTTTCGTTTTAGTGACAACTTTTGTGAAGGTTGAAAATGCTCTACTAGCATTTATTGGATTATTCATTTGTTTTAAAGGACACAGGTATTATCTCACAAACCTATTCATTATGGGTTCTATAACAGGAACATTTGTATCGTATGTTTTTCTTGTAAAATATGTAACCACGGAAGTAGGTGAGTCCATATGGTGTTAATTCATTTTCCCATATTAATATAATGGGCTTTATTAATATGCTATTTCTCAAATTATTGTTAAAAATTTAATATAATTTTGTTGTAGATTTTATAATGATAGCTACTGTTATTGGAATGGTCTTTGGCATTATATGGACTTCAACATGGTGGTGCTTACACAGTCCTATTTTATCAGTTTTGATTCCCTTATTTAACTGCTTTTGCCTTGTTACTGCAATTTTATATTCAATCGTACGCGGTGAGTTTTTATTTTATTTTGAAATCGCAATTCTTTAAGTAGTTATTTCCTATCCTTATATCACAACTGCCAAAAGCACTTGAGGAATTCACAGATTGCACATTTATTGACAAAACTTGTGTAAGATAATTAATATAAACAATTGTTATTCTTCTAAAAGATTTTGGTTATTGTCACGATGAATTTGGTAGAAATATTTGTCATGTTATTAAATTAGCGATTGAATTTATATATATTCAAAATATATTTAAAAAAAAGATAACATTTTGAAAAAACTTTTTTTTTTAACAGATATGTTACCAGTATTCGAGAGTGATGTAAACTATTGGGTTACGTTTTTCTCTTTATCATTAGTGTTTCTATTTTTATCTTTGCCTCGCCCTCTTGCCTCAAATGTAGCAGCATCTTCTGTAGTCGGTGCGTATATGACAGTTGTACCAATTGCTATTTCTATTGGCTCAAGTATCGCATATGTTTTTATCAATGTCATTCGACGTGCTACAGTCGAAGGTTTTAACCTAGTTAATACTGAAATTCCTACTCAAGTACCAGGTGAATACTAGTTATTTTTCATCTTTGTTGTTAAAGTAGTAAATTAAAAAAAAGAAATCCTTTAATGTACTTTTCTAATTTATAGATATTATGCTCTGGCTGTTTGCTATCCTGTTAGAAAGTCTTGGAAGATGGAGACAGATGGCACAAGCAAAGAATCGGCCACCATTTCCTCCAACCCCAGCGGTATTACGTCGTGATGATCGTGACCAATTTGAGAGTCATAATGATCATGATGAAAACACATCTCTTATGGCTGATGCAAATTATCCAAATTACACATTAGCTAGTGAATCTACAACTGTGGGGTAAACCTATTGTAATATAATTGTGTATTCTGCTCAAATGATATTTATTAATGATGTGTTTAAATAGGGTCATGTGGAAAATACAAAATGTTACTTTGACCTTTATAAATTGAAAAGCTTTTTTTTTTTAAGTTTGCTAATTTTATTGAGTTCCTATGTGCAAAGGTAATTTACTTCTTTTAATTTATGAGTAAGGCATCACTTACAAAAAGGAATTTGGAATAAAAATGACTTTAAATGATTAGTGATTTTTTGCGTTTTTTCACTAAATTCAAATGGTCCGATTTAGAAAACATCATCCCGATGGTGTATTGTCATAAAGACAATGAATGAATATCAAAGTGGACTTTGGATAAAAAAATTGTCAAGCTACAGTTTCTCTTAGCTTAAGTTAGTCCGGGTGTATGTTAAACAGCTAATAAAATTGATTTTCCATAATAAAGTATTTTCCTTGAATGAAAATGTAAATAAGACAGATGTAATTATTTTATTTGTGCTTAAACTTGAACTAGTCTTTATATATAAATATATAAATCTATATATATGATCCATTTGAGCTCTAAATTCTTTACTTTCTTATAATGGTATTAATAAATTTACTTATACAAATGTAGTTTTTTAGCTTAAATTTTAGTCATTTTAGCGTTTATTCAAGATTTATTTTATTTTCTTCTTTTTAGAGTGATTCAGCGACATGAGCATCCACGTCGGTCGTTTTCGCCGAGGGTTGTAGTTCTACTTTTCCCTGGGTTTAATTGAAAATGTATAAAATTTATTTTTTTGAGATGTATTGATTCTTTTTTTTTAAGAATATAAAATTTGCTAGAGGATCCTCCATGGCTGTACTCGGTCAAGAGTAAGAAGTTGACTGCTTCTTTAGCATTGAGGGTTAATCCCATAATTTGTTATAGGAATTTGATGTTATTCGAGTACATGGAGGATTTTAATGCTAAGATCCTGTTAGTCCAATGTATTCTAAAATGAAATTCTGAGATATGCCATATTTTTTATAGATGATATTAATTTTGATATTAACAAATATCTTTATATTGTATTTTAATTATAATAACCAAGATATTTTGTGATAAAAAAGACTGTTTTTTGATCTTATCCTTTTTTGTTTTTTTACTTTACTTGGCGATGATCCAAAGATAACTTTTAATTCTGGTATTGTATGTAAAACTGATAATAAAAATGTTTTTCAAAAAAATATTACGTGTTCAGTGAAAAACTTAGTTTCCTTGATCAGTTAGGGATTTTCGTCTTGAAAAAAAAAATTACATTTGGTTATGAAATTGATCTTTTTTTTTTTTTTTAAATTTAAGACGCGTCAACATCTATGGTCATTGGCACCCGGATCATTCTCACTGCACTGCCGGCCTCCCGACAGTGTTCTGTCGTTACAGACAACACTATCCATCACCGGTTGAAGTTGATCTATTGATTTGATTATTTAATTGTACTGGGTTTATCTAGTTGTTTTATAATATATTAATTATATTCTATAAATTGTCTGAGCTTATAGGGTTGTTCTGCATTTTTGATAAGACTGGCCCTACATGAAAATGGATTTCTCTTCTTCAAACAGTTGAACCTGCAGCCAAGCAAAACTAACAAACTGAAACATGCAGTGCCGTTTCTCTTGTTTCTGGCAAGACCTGCAAAGGTTATCATTTACCAATTCCTTTTGAGGGTCTCTACCGCAACGTTTAGAGTTTACAATAAGGGACTGGAGCTTTGTTGGAGTTAGTTCTAAAACACGTCTAGCCGAATAAATTATATTTTTTTAATGCGCATCATCAGCTCCAGTCATTAGTTCCCGGAGCCTTCACAAAGCACTGTCGACTTCCGGGCTTTGTTTCTTCGTAATTCTTTTTCGGGTATTTTGACGGCCGAACACTCATTAAGTATTTTGATATATCGAAAAGCTTTAGTCCGAAATGGGCCCTTGAAGAGGCCCTATGAGCAAGAGGATGCGCTGCCTTTATTAGTATCACATGTAGTTGTTGAATACCTCGAGCTTGAAAACCATTTTGGTTTTCGAGTATTTGTCAAAGTAACATTGTGAAAATAAAAACACATTTATTACTGAATAAAATTTAAGTTATATTCAATTTACAAATTATGATAAAAATATTGGTCAAAATGGGGTAATATAACATTAAAAAAAAAAAAAAAATACATTTCTTTTAACTCAAATATCACTAATTTTATTTTTTTTCTAAGTATTTACTGCTTTTTCTTCTAATCTAAAATACACAAGTATAATATTATTTAAGAATTCTGAAACAAAAATTATTACAAAATATGTCATCAATGAAATCACAGAAAATAATTTAAAACTACTTACTAATTCTTAAAATACAACTGTTACAAAATATTATTGGTAAGACTAAAGATTGGCACAATTGTCTTATAACATACAATACTTAATTCAGAATGTGGCAATTTTTTTATATATCTTTTTTTAATTGGGGGAGGGTGAGCAAAGCTCTTTTTTTATTTATTTGAGCTAATATTGTGGTAGATGGAGGAATAGCGAGTGCAATGTTTTTTTGTTTAAATGTTATTAATTAATTGAAATTGTTAAGAAAAATAAAAGTAATTCTTTCCATCCAACTTTAAAGCTTTGCATTAATATTTACAAAATTTTTAAGTTTCAAATTTGTTTAATATTAAAAAAATAAAATAGATAATGAAACTAAACAGTTAAATCGAACGTCGATTAAAGTGAATGACATCAGCTCATCATGTTTAGTATACATACATTTCTTTCATCATAAAAATATTTTTTTTTTGTCATACATTTTTATTACGTCTACCACATTTAATTTATCAAAATACAATTATTTGGCATATTTACATAGCATAATATTTCCAGTTAAATTTTTTTAAGATTTTTACTGTTGGAAACATCAAATATATTTTTCATCTCTTATAACCATCTGGATTTTACGTTTTATAAAGAATATTGGTTTATTTTATCTTTTATTCGATTCACAAGTTAACACTCTACAGAATTGCAGAAGATGTAATGGTAGATAAATTGAAAATTTAGATGCACAAAAAATATTATGTTAATGGATAAAGTTTGACATATTAATAATTTTATCTTTTAACTATTGACAGTATAGTTCCTAAAAATGCTTCTATTTTAACATCTTTATTCTTTGTCCCTTTAACTGCTAAAATGACATACATGTGCCAGTTGTATGTCCTACACATACATACATATGTATACATAAATATATATATCTCTGTATGTGATAATGACTCTCATATAGGTGCTTTCTACTTCTTTGTTTCTTTCATTGCTCAACACATTTAATGTGTAATCGAATTTAGGTCATCGTTTTTTTTATTTTATAAAATACTAAACATTTTTCTTGAAGATACATTTAGATTTCATAGGCAGAATTCTTTGAAAGATCATTCTTTTTTATTTATAATTTAAGAAAAAAAAAAAAATGTGCGTTATAATTAAAAGACTGTAAAACGATTTTCAAAGGCCGACTATTGTAGAGTTTTTTTCTGCAATAGTCGCTTCAATTTGGGTTCACCAAATTGGTACTGGACGTTCACCCATCTTGAGGCCCAAAGCAAAATCAGCAACAATCCCACACTATTCATCAAAACATTCCGAAGATAGAAGGGCGCCCAAAATCAGTCGATGAAATCTGACAAGAATACGCATCATCGGAGAGTGAGCTATAGAGGCACCTAAAGCGAGAAAATCTAAGAGACGGGCACTGCTGGACTCGAATCCGGGATTTTTGCGTTTCAAATCCCGTACGCTCCTACTAGACTAATCCCGGAATCCTGATAAAACCAAATAAACAGACTTTATCCAAAAAAATCTCTGATCTTTTCCAGCAATATGCTAATTTTTTCGCGTAATTAAAAAAACTAGAACGCAAAAAAGATAAAGAATATCTTTGGCAGACGAAAGGATTCTTCGTCAATAAAACCATAATGATATGTTCACTTATTTCAGATTACCTACTCTTTTCAGACAGAGTAATATAACAACCAACAGAGTGATATAACAATTTATTCACCTATTAGTTTTATAAATGATTTAAAAAAAAAAAGATCCCTCCAAAAAAATGTTAACTTCCCCAGAAAAAAAAAATTCTGCGTCCGCCTGTGAAGATAAACAGTATCAATGTATTCAGAGGTTCAACTTTGTGGGAATAATTAGCTAGTGATTTCGTAGCAACAATTCAAGGGTTGCAAAATGGACTCGCAATCTGTCAAGCTTCAGAAGGTGGAAATCACTATGAATTTTGTGTATTACATAAAGATAATTCCCTATTATAGTAATAATAATGGACCGGAGTAATTGATTATTACGAAATACAAAGTATCGCAAAAGTGAAAAGTTACAGGGACTTAAAATTCTCTTTAAGTGCTATTATCGGATTCGAACCAAGGATTCGGTCAAAAATCCGTCAACTATGTCACTTTTATTTGGCTATTTCAAAATATTAGACGGTTCTGTTCGGTGGAGAATTAAATATATTTTTTAAAAAATGCACAGAATTGCAGGAGAAAAAGTTGTGTGAGTGTGGCAAAATTTTGAATGTATAGACTGGTCGAATAGGGGATTTGCCCATCTTCAGTATGTTTTGGTAATCATTGTAAAATTGTAAAACCAATCAAACCATTCAATCGTTTTTAGTTTGGAATTTGTGTTCTGAAAATTTCCTAAAGAACTTAAATTTGGCAAATTTTAGTTTAAAAGAAAGAAAGAAAAAAAACTTCAGACAGTATAAATGTAGTTCATATATGCAAAAGATGTTTCAAAATTTCCAATATCGGAGCCTTTACAATTTTTCTATTCAGCAAATAGGAATAAATTTCCTAGACAAAAATTGGACGACATAAAAAGAACGGGGTAATTTCTTTGAGTTTAATGTTTAGTACAAAAATCTTCGTTTAAAATAATAATAGATCCAATATACAAAAAGATGAAATAAACAATAAAGACACTGTCTTTGTTAAAGAACAGATCTTAGAGTGATCTGGAACTGCGGATTTTTAAAACTTTCGGGCTAAGCAATCCCTACAACTTTCAAGCAACACATTTTAAGTTTCTTGTTTGTTAATTTTTTTTTTTTGCTTAAATCTCGGAGTTAGGTTTTATTTCTTCTAAATAAAAACAATTAAACTAATTGCATTTAAAAGAAATTAGTAAAAAATACAGTCTTTTATATGAACACTAGTTTCACCAACATTAAAGTAGTTAATTTAATTAATACACATAAAAAGATTTGTTGCCAAACATATCTTTAAAAACAATGTTTTAATTCATTTGTAGAGATTTCTTTTAAGGCATATCACATCAATATAACCAAAAGTCCTAATGTATTAATTTAATTGATAAGACATTATTCCAACAAAGCCTTTGATTGGTCTGAGATCGGCCAGAACATGTGTGATGGTAGATCTTCTTTTCAATCACCAACAAATTTCGAGCTGGTTTGTGATCAGTTTTTGAACTATACCAAGGCTTACTATACAGACATGCGCACTAAGTCGATTTCTTTTTGTTATGTAAATGAAGTTGTTAAATCTAAAAACTATTGTATTTGGTGGAACGCTTAATGTTCATGAACAATAATATTTTAAAAATAATGTTTCAACCAAATTTGAAATTAAATATAGATCAATCACAGACCGCGCATGCTTGCAAATGGTTATCACAAATCAGTTAGTAGCTTACCAGAAACTGCTTGTTGGAATAAATCTATAAAATACATATTATGCGAACTTTATTTGCATGATAACAGCACTTAATTTTACAAATATAAATAATTGCGAAAACATTAGAAGCGTCTACATTTAATAATTCATAATTAAGTCTAGAGAAATCCTTTAACTATAGCATAACTTTTGAATGAATGTATTTGCATTTGGATTCATTGTATGTCACAGCTTATTTTCTCTGCCTTTTCTCAGATCGGTTTCGAACGATGGCCTATAGTTAGCAAACAACTTGGTTAGTATCTTTTTAATTTAATATTATATTATTATTGTTGAATAGTACAAGTAAAAAAAAATCTCTCGCTGACAATGTCAGGCTATCAAGAAACATTGGAGCAAGCATCCAAGAAAATGCAGACCGTGATTTGTACCTACTTGCAACTGCTTCATTATTAGCCAATCAAGGATTATCAATAAATTTTAACTTGTATATATTAAACAACATAGTAATTTTTAGTTTGTCAAAAAAAAAAATTACATTTACTTTTAATACAAAAATTCTATTAATAACTTCTCCATTTTTTGGCGAAAAATGTAATTAAGACGGATAATTTACTTTTTACGTTTATAAAATTGAATCATTTTTACATAGTTTGGCAAATGTTTCTTTTATGTTATATTTATTTAAATTTTTGAACTAAGTTCTAGCAAACAATTCAGCCTTTATTTTTACTTTCTCTTGCTGTTAAGAGGAAATAGGGCGATCGTATCTAATTTTCGAAATTGACTTTTTAACGGAAATATTTGATGTCTCCTGAGTACGAAAAATTTTTTTTGTGTGCCTATGTGAACAAAATATGTAAAAAAAAACCACATCCCAGGAACCCTGAATTTGAGATTTCGTTTAAGTACTACCATGCATCCAATCCGAAGTTTTCCATTAAAATCTTCATCGACCAAATTTCTGACTTTATTGAATTTTTTCTTTCAATTTTCGCGATTTTTACAATCGCTTCTCCTTAAACTTCGCATCTAATTACTCGCAGAAATGTTTTATAACTTGTATTTGAAATATTTTTCAAAGAAAATTGATTTTTGGAGTGTTCTAGGGATGCTGCAACATTAAGATTTCCCCAAAAATACCAGCTCAGTGAAATGTACGGTTCTACCGTCTACATAATATTAAGCATTTCATTAAATGCTTTGCTAGAATTCTAGAATTTAGGTTTCTGTTATTTTTATTTGTTCGAAAGATTTGCTTTAAACTTGGAATGCTAATTGCATACATGTATAAATCTTTCACTTTTATACTTAAAAGTGATATTTGTAAAATTTGTCCCAAAAAATGTATATTAACGGTGTTGTGGGGAATCTGAGTTAGGCTTTCTTGTCTTTCTTGGTTTAAGGCGTATCCAATATCTGTGGCCATTGGTACCCAGAGCTTTCTCAGAGCACTGCCGGCCCCCGGGCAGATTCTCTCCTTAAAGCCAGTACTGCCGATCACCGGACAGGGAGCTATAGAAGC
The DNA here is from genome assembly GCA_011037195.1 of Triatoma infestans. Taxonomy (NCBI): domain Eukaryota; kingdom Metazoa; phylum Arthropoda; class Insecta; order Hemiptera; family Reduviidae; genus Triatoma; species Triatoma infestans. The sequence goes on along the minus strand of JAAEAF010001016.1, from coordinate 87,543 downwards.
TTCTTAGGAAGAGAAAATCTAAGGACAGCACTTGACTCGATCTCGGGACCTCCGCGAGGGTGTTCACCGCACTACACTGAGCTAATTCCTTCCCTTAGGCTTAAATTTAAACTGAACGTCTAAATTTCAAGTTTAGATACTATTTTGTCAGTTATAATTGTAATAATCGCAGTAAGAGAAAGCCTTGTATGTGTTTCATATCATATTTTTTTTTAAGCAATAATTTTTGAAACCTATTTATCACTGCTGAATAACAAATTTAATTGCAATTTTTGACATTTTGTAAATATCACATACTTGTAGATATTTTCAGCATGATTTCTTATTATTTTTTTTTTTTAAATTTTGCTGAATAAAGATGCACTCGCTATTTTGGAATGTTAAATAATAAATTACCTAATTTCTAAATTCACCCGATCAAACAGCTATGTGAAAGCACATTAAGAAATTTATTTAAATTTATTTTTATTCTTTATTTTTGGAAAGTAATCTTTTCCTTAAATTTTTTTATTAGAATCATAGAATTATTTGTCTTTTCACTTGTATAAAAATATTTAACGTCAAGCTGCTACATTTACCAATACAACAATAAATTATTATTTCTTATTACAATTTCAAGAAAAATAATAATAGTAATAATTAAAAAAACTGCCATTTTGAAAGGTATGATATATATAAATGTATATTATTTTTACTTTTTCATTTTTAAATACATTTAAAATATGAGATCATCAACATTCATATATATATATATTTATACCGAACTAATAATTATGTATAAACTATGTATTTAATACTGATACTATAACGCACACAAAGTTCTTTTCTTTATATATATTTTTATTTATTTTTAATTTATTGCATTTATTACATTTTCATTTTTAAATAAGAGCTGCCCAATGGAGTAATTAAGTTGCATTAACCTTTGAAGAAAATTATTTAAAAGTAGATATCATAAACCATACAACTGACTTCTATGTTTTAGATGGAACTTTTAGTGTATATTGTCAATTTTGCATGTGGTGTTCCACCAGGCTTCTGACGCCAAAAACATGTGCACAGAGGTTAAGACTGGTTCCGGTTGAGTGATCATGTCCCATGGTATGATAATAAACCAAAAGTTTTGCTCATATTGCTGGTTGAAATTTTTAACCAGCACCGGAAACATTTGCAATAGTTGATTGGTTTTAGACAGATCAGTGGGACCTAATACCCTCCGTCGCTGACCCACCTCCTATGCTAGGTTAGAGATCTCTTTTTCTAATGGTATAGCCTTATTTTGTTCAGGAAATTTGTTATTTTCTTTTTCTCTTCTCTTTTTGCTTCTTATCCTGAGTAGAGGCAGCTATATTCTGCCCAGACGGAGCACATTGTTCCCATTTATGCAATATTTTTCTTTCTGTAATTTTGTTGCCCTTCTTACTCCAAGTTTACACTTTTCTTTTAAGTGCCTGGGGCAAGAATTTTGACATCTTCGAAATTTGTCGCTTGCCACATTTGTAGAGTAATGTTTTGCAAGTGCAGAATTGTCTGTTTGATGTGTTTTCACCGCAAAAAGAGAGGAGAAAGAAAATATAACACATTTCCTGAACAAAATAAGGCTGAATAATCGGCAGTTGGATCACCACCTCCATCCTACTACGGAAGGGAAGATAGACATATCTTTCAGCTAATCATACCCAAGCGGGTAAGAGTGAGGAAAATAAGTCTCCGCCCCTTACCCCGCTGCCATATATGCAGAAGGGCGAGGAAGTCAGGCACCACCTCTCTATCTTATATACAACTAAATCAATAACAAGCCTTGCGAGTGTTGATTTCTACACTGAGAAACATATTGCAATGTGGGCAAAATTGTCTGTTTACACCAAACACAGATACCGGACTTAACCTAAAAAACTCATCAGGACTTACTATAATTTTGAGTGGTTTTTGAGTACTCTTCCACCGGTAGCTGATATTTATTTCTGGCCATTCCTTGCCAGGATTTCAAAGTTTATCAAACCTAATTAACCAAAGAGCCCTTCTGAAGCCAGTCAAAAGGGCATCTAGACCGCATCTCCCGTAATGAACTTACTATGCTAGCCATTTTAAAAATTTACATTCTAAAAATCCATGCATGTGAGAGAGAGTTGGAGGCATACAGGGTATTTTGGCTTGGCCCAAGCAGATAGAATGAATCCGAAACCTTCAGCTTCTACGGTCTGATTTCGCAAAGGTCTGGGTGGAGGAGTACTACGGACTAAAGGCAGGTGAAGTAGTTCGAAACTTCGCTAATGCTTACGGCAAACCTGCTTAACTCTAGAGTCGTGAAATTTTAAAAGTTATGATGGGTACCTGAGACTGATTCTGTTGGCACAGGAAACATATAGATCTGCTGCTGACAGTAGTTATTACAGGTCTGACATGACCGAGGAAGAAACAGCGCTTTATGTCTTCTATTCATTGGGAGGGCCTAGCAAGGGCGATATACTTCCATTAGACGTAGAATCGTCCACAGTGATGAGCAATATGGAAACGCCTCGCAGACAACTATGTGGCCACTTTGTAAGATTGTGTGTGTACTCTGAGCCAGTGGTTAACGTCATCAGTAACCCAGGGGGGATTGACAAATAAATCCTTTTGGGTCGTGGAGTCCGCCCTTTTTCAGTTGCCCCCTCAAGTCTAGAATGTCCCGTGAAAAAGCCCGTCAGTATACGAAGCCATTCTGCAAGACCCATATTTCGCATTATTAGGAGATAGTTGTACAGAAGGTTTCTTCGCTGAGGGAAAACGAAACCGTTCCAAGGAATGATTAGGAAAATGAAAATAGGGTCCTATATTTATATGACAGATAAAGGTTTCTGATTGCTCCAGAAGGAATAGAAGGAAGCAAGAATAAGGGGTAACGTTGAGGAAAGTGTGTAATCAGCCCTCCACCAAGCAATGACAATAAAATTCTACTGTTTCGTTTGTACATTAGTATTTAATTAAAATAATAATTAAAAATGAAAAGACCCTAAAGAAATATGAAAAAATGATTGAAACCAGCGGGCAGCTCTCTGTTTATCTGCTGCAGCCAAGTTTTTATTATCAAAATAAGTTTGACCAACATTTTTGGCCCCCCCAGGAGAATGCTTTCTTGAAACTACTTTTTTCTAAAATATTTTAAAGGCAAAAAAAATATATATAATAAAGGAACAAGTTAAAATTAGTAATAAACATACACATAGATATGTATCACACTGTGACTATATGACACGGACATAAAACACATACCATAATCCATATGTTACAGCTAAGCAGATTATGAGAAACTCATATATCCGGTACTCATGTATGTAACAATGTCTCCAAACACTAAGAAATCTTAAACTAAAAGTCAATAGTTTTGTATTAAAAATTGGACTTCTTTATTTATTTTTTTAAATAATTTTTCTTCACCGTAAATTTATTAAGTACAGCTTTCCAAATTTTATGCTTGTGCAAAGAAATAGACCAAAAAAAAGTTATTATCTTAAATCTGATTTTCAGTGATTAGAGGGGCCTGCTACAGTAGAGTGTACTCTCTATGAACAATTCTATGTAATTAAAAAAAAGAAAAGTAAAATTCATCAATTCTTTAGTAGTTCTTTAATTTCATCCAGTTGAAGAATTTAATGTACAGTATTTGGAACTTTTAATTCATCATATAAATTCATTTCTGTTTATATTAAATGAGAACTTCTTTTTCTAGAAATGATCGAAAATCAACGAGAGCTCCAAAGAAATTAGTACTATTTTTAAGAAAATGGATTCTATCAGAGATTTTTTGCATGGTAGCCTGCTTAATTTTGTGGTCATTGACCGCTTTCGGATTTCATGCAACTTTAGTATGTCTTGACAAACAGTATGATATCGTAGATATACTGTTATGAGTATCTCCAAGAAGAGACACAAATGAGGAAGAAGTCATGAAGAGATGTCCTGCTACAGAGAACACTACCAAGACTGGCCTGTCCAAGTCTTTTCTGGGCGCTAAGACCGGAATAGGTTTGAGGCGTGTATCAGTCTGGATAAAAATAGGTGTCCTATGCTCAGGACCTTTCCTCAGGGGGACATAGAAGACTCAGATGTAGTCTGAAAAAGCTGGCCTAGAACGCAAATAGCACCTGCTGTAATTCTGTGCGGTCTAGAGGACACAACAATAAACTTCCCGACACAGTGTAAAACTATCATCCAGGGAAGCCTAGGAGTAGGAGGAAGCATCCTTCTTAGGACATTCCCAGATCTTGAAATTACTTAAGGAAACGGCTTGCTTAGAGAAATAGACTTGGAAGGGACTGCAGGATGAGAGGTTGCAACCTGGACCACAAGAAGACACAGTTGTTTCAAAGTCGCAGGGCACTGTATCCTTATATATACAAAAAGTGATATCTATCATTTTTCCTAGGGTAAAATCAATAGCTGGGAAGTTAGTTTGTGATGGATAAAAGACATTACGGTAACGGTATCAAATAAACTTGCTAAGGATGCTGCGATGGACAATAGTATGGCCTGAGAACAAAGTTTGCAAGAATGGGAAAAAGAGCAAAGGAAAAACTGGTAGAGATCAAGAAAGGAAGAAGAACTTTCCGAGTACAGTACAGACTTGAAACTAGATTAGATTGGAGAAGTGGTGGTAAAAGTTTTATTCCAATGCGACCTAAATAAGAAGATCTATTGTCGATCCTCTACAGTTTGAGCACGTCTTCGAGCATCGTCCTTTTAAGCAGCTCTAGCAATGCTAAAGGCGGCTCTCTCATAAAGCTCGGTGGCTTTGGGATTGCTTACTCCCAAGTGTAGAAACCTTATCCTCGCCAAGCCGGGTATTTGCAGGGAATTTGTATAGGGACTTGAACCTTACAGAATCGGTACATCACGTTCTCTGTAAGTACTAGCTAGTGCATGTGCCTGTTCAGCCTACAATACCCCGTCAGTGGACCTACAATTATCCTTAAAATCTTCCGACTATGGTTAAAGTAGATCGCTAGTGAACTTAGGCGAGTTTTCTCAATAAAATCTTCGATGAATATTTGAATTAAGGTTTTCTGGACAGACCGCAGAAGGATTCGGGGCTTATGAAAATGTCTTTCGAGCCCTTTCTTTCCAGCGAATCTGCCTTTTCATTGCCTAGAAATTCTGCATGTCCCCGGCATCAAAGCGAATGTCAGCATATTTCAGGTTTATTTTTTTGCATCAGTTTATCTATGTATATCAAATTTGTAATCGTTGAGGGAACAAAGTAGAATAATGTCCTCAGTTCTCAGTTTACAATTGTAATGTAGCTTGAAGGAAAAATAAACGGGGCAAAAATAGTCATACACAGTGCATACTGCGCACTGTTTACATGCATATTGTTTGTCTGGATATATTGAAGTTAAGTAAACGTACGAAACCGTTCGATGTCCACAAAATAAAATAGAATATCAAGAGAAATAAAACACTGATGCTTTCAGCACTGCGGATCCCTCTGAAATGGATTCGAACTCAGTGTTTAATTTAAGAGACAAACACTCCATTAAGGTGACAGAAGTTAATTACTTTATCTTACTGTTATAAAATGATAATCAAATATTCGAAATCGAGTTATCGCAATACAAAGGTATTGCGTACTTTAGGTCCCGTAGAACGAGGTTTTTTCTTTTTGAAAATGGTCAGAATTTGCAGCAATAACCAGCAATATAACTCCAGAAAAATCTGGTATGAGACATTCAAACGACTTTGTCTTATTGCTGTTAATATAATTGTATATAAAACGACAAATCTTCTTTAGACTTCAAACTTTGCTCATTTGTCCTAACATTAAATTAAAGGTGATGATGGGCAAGTATCTATCCAGGAAGGTAGTAGAAATGTGATTACATTATAGTCAAGCAGACAGCGCCAACAACACTGAACAAACCAAATAACGTTTGAAACTTTATGCCTTAGAGAAAATCGTATAGTCGTTTTCGTTGAAAATCCAAAAATTCTCAAAAACGTCTTGTGTAAAGTCGCACTTCCTGTTTACCGATTTCCTTTTAATTGTTGTTTACGTTCTAATTAGCCATGTTTCTAATGCATATTAATATTATATAGATGGTAAAACCATACATTATATTGAAGTTGTACTTTAAAGGAAAGCGTAACGTTAATGTTCCCCCAGAATCCCACCAAAAATCAATTTTCCCGGGAAATGTCAGTAAATAGTACACGAACTTTAAAGAAATTCATTGCCGACATTTCGACAGTATTGTGAAAGACTAGAAAAAAAAAATCTAAAGTCGCACTTTCGGTTGAAGGGTTTTGTTCGAAACATTGGTATCAGATGATGACCGCCTTGTCCTGTCTTTCTTTCTAAGGTTGCATCACCACTATTAAATTTTTGAAACCATGCTATTCTAAAGACACAATTAACCGCCATCTCCATGCTATCAGAAACGAAAAAAAGAGATGTAGAATAATGCCGCATAAACTTATATCTCAGCAGGTCGCCAGGAGAATGGACACTTGCCAATTTCTCTTAAAAAATCCATCTGACATGCGCTTCTACAAAAAAATATGATAAGAAGTGGATTTACTGGTGAAATCCTGAAACAGGTGATCAATGGTTGGATCGTAGTCAAACGGCATTGCCGGTTTGGTACAACAGGGCCATTTTGAGAAAAAGTCGATGTTGTGCGTTTTCTGGAACTATGAAAGCAATGACAAATGTAACAGGAAACTGGAGTGCAAGAGTTTTCTTTTATTAAAAACCCAGGAAATCGTATCAGCGGGGATCCAATAGAAGGCATAAAGATGGCTTAAAATAGTCAATCACAATGAGCTATATTTTGAACACTAATAAAAAATTTATTTTTTTATTGAAAATGAAGGAAAAGGATCGTGAGTTTCGGTCTTTTTTTGAAAAAAATAAAAAAACAAATTCTTGCCAACGTTTCGACAAATATATTGTCTTTTTCAAGCATAAAAATAAAAAAATTAAAAACTATTAAATAATCTTAAAACATATCAACTTGAAAACCTCGAGGTGTTCTCAACTTTTTATTTACAAAATTATACATAAGTTTTTCAAGTTTTGATATGTTTTAAAGATTATTTAATAGTTTTTATTTTTTTTATTTTTTATGCCTTGAAAAAGACAATATATTTGTCGAAACGTTGGAAAGAATTTAAGTTTTTTTATTTTTTTCAAAAAAAGACCGAAACTCACCATCCTTTTCCTTCATACAAGCAACGGTCGAGAAGAATCTTCCATAATTTATTGAAAATGGTCATTTGGTTACATCTCATTATAAAACTCATATATGTGCTAACAGCTACATTTCAAGAATCTGTAAAGAATGGAATGATTATGTTTCCGGTGATGTTGATTTCCGAATGTTGGCGTTGTTTAAAAAATATTTTGTTATGAATAAGTTTTTTTTTTTTTTTTATTATATACTGTTCTGCATGTATGTTTCATTGCTATTATTTATTTATTTATTTTTTTGGAGCATCTCTTCTGAGGTCATTATTGCCTTTTATTGCTATTATTATACTTACTTTATATATTAGTACTGACTTTAAACATATTGGCGCTGGCTGGTGTTTGATGCAATAATACTGTTGTGGGAAATGCTAAAATGCTGAATAAATTTCCTCTACTTAGGGATTACCTACTAGAGGCAATAAAAAAAGAAGGTAAAAAAAAAAAAAGATTCAAGCACCAATTTTATGAGATTCAAGCACCAATACTGTACAAGAAAATTTCTTCAGCAAATGCTAACGAACCTTCGTTTAAGAGCTATCCTTTTAATTCCAAGTGTTTTTTCTTTTTTTTTTTTTTATCTTTTACAATTGTTTAAATTTATAAGAAAAAATGTGATTCTTAAAATTTATTGCTGTTTAATCTAATGTTATCGTTGTGTCGTGGAAGGAAGGAGAATAAAAATAGTATCGATATTTACATCACTTTTCCACTTTTTAAAAATGTTTAATTTTATAAATTTTTTATTTTTTCTCTAATTGAAGGTAATTGTGGGTAAAGGGGTAAATGGCTACTGCCGGAAGAACCCTGTATCCGTAGTATTTGGGATTTATAGGCGATTTCTGTCTGTGACCGTAACATCGCTATATACAGGCCTTTTTTTTGTTTCTGTTTTTGTTTAAAATCTTATTTTGTTTTGTATTTTTTATTTCTTGTATTATTATTAATCGTGGGTATGGGCTTCGTCCAACAAGAGATGATGGTGAAACCCAAAGAGCTGTGATCACTGTAACCTGGGCCAGTATGAGGTCGGCAAGGCGTGCGGATCTGGACCGCTCTGACTGTGTATTTGTACGGGTACAGATACACCTGCGGAGATTACACCTACACAAACATTCACATCTTCTTTTAATCAACCTGTTTGTTTTTTTTTTAATACATTAGTCTACTTTGAAAATAATAGTTGAAAAAAAATTAATTCAAAGAAATAATTTACATTAGGATATGCATATTTAAGCTTTCAAATAAATGCTTGAACAAGTTTTAGATTAGATAGATAAACCAATTCAGTGATTTTTTCCCAAACATAGCTTAATTTATTTTGTGTTCATTGTGGTTGAAATTCTGGTCGAAAGTTGAAGAAAAGATATTGGGCGAAGCTTACTGTTTAAGCACTGGCGTCGCTTAGGTCGCTAGTATAGGGGCATTGAGAGGGCGCATTTGGCCACCCCTTATTATTAATAATAATAATAAAAAAACAGGTGGCGCTGTCATTGCATTAGTGATAAATATAATATTTCCTGTTTTATGTTTCCGCGGTTATTTTCATGATAAATCCAGGCAGCCTTATTGGCTTTCAAGGTATAACGACCCTGAAGAAGCTCATTGTAACATGGGGGAAAGTCGGTTTTTAGCACTGACTGACGGGGTCTCAACCCAGAAAGTCAATGGTTTTTCATAATATTCCCATCACATCATCCTGCTCGACCTGCCTACCAATTTAAGCAACAAGCTTCGCCCTATTACCGATGTGTCGGTAGTGGTCAATTTAGAAGTCTTTATGAGTCTTCTCATATGTCTCATATTCAGATTGCGGCGCCATTATCAACGAAAAAGTTTAGAAGTCGGGTGTTGAAGAAGGAAATATCCTTGCTAGAACCTTCCCAAATTCTTGGATTTTTCAAGGCAATTAAATTGGAAAGGATATGTAGCTTGAGAGGTCTCTTCCTAATAGTAGAGAGGGCCAGTTGACCTCCTGTTTTGGTTTGCAGTGCTCTACATCCATAGAAAAAGCTTTTTTGCACATGTTGCATGTTTTATTATGAGCAGGGGATTTTGGTTCCCGTTAGTTCCAAAAAAAGATTTAAAAACTGCACCTGAAACCGTACACCATCTATACCTAACAATTGTTCAAACCTCTGTTTACCACGATACTTCGAGAGTACATTTTACAATGTTTTGTTAAACATGGTTCTGAAGTAGAACGTTAATATTTTTTCGTGTTATACAAGGGTTATTGTAAATTTGATTTTTATGTTTAATGATGAATTTGGTTTAAAAAAAATAATATTAACTAATAGTAAATAAATAATAATAATTACCAGTTCCAGTAGTCGGCGTTGAAGCCGGAGGCGGTGCCGGAGTGTAAGGAGCACCGGGTGAGGGTTGATGTGCGGCCGCTGGGTTGCACCCAACTCGAGGGCTATAAGAGCTCGTCAGTGACAGAGGATCATGATGAAACATGTACGGATAGCCGGCTGCTGCGGAATGATGATCCCTTGCCGCTTGTTGTAAGCATGAACTGCTCATACTCGTCAAACTTGTGCTGCACATTGTATGAAAATCACTGTGTTTAGGTTAGTGCTGCTATCTATCTTTTATATAATTACATATAGATTACATAGTAACTAATAAGCAAAGTATGCTGCTTCTAAACTTTAATTGGAAGGGTCAAAACCGAAATTCGTCGACATTTTTATGGAGAAAATTGGGAAAATTGAAAAAACTGTTCAGTAAAAACACACTTCCGGTTTACTACCTTTCGGGCAAACTATTATTTTCTAATTAATTCTGTGTGGGCGGTAGAATTGTATTTTCAACTAAGTACTTTAGAGGAAAACATAACCTTCCCACTCCCCCAAAGGCCCTTAAATGAGTTTAGCCTGAAAAATGTTTCAAATAAAAGTTGTACCACTCTTTATATATGTAGTTCACATAATTGGTTCAAGAAAAACTCATTGGAGCCGTTCTAGAGAAAATAGTAGAAAAGCTGAAAAATATTTTTCAGTAAAAATGCACTTCCAGGGAACCGAATTTCAGCTTTTTCCCTGAGGTGTGGAAAATATCCACAGTCATCCTCATTCGCAAATCCGGCCAATCTCCCATTCCATTTCTAGTTATCAACCACTCTACTTACTAAGTTCTATAGCAAAAACCTCAAAAAAATAGTCTTTTCCAGATACTCAGAATATCTCAAAATTAACAAATTCTAACTAACGAACAGTCTAGCTTCACATTAGATCTTGTCATTGAACTCCAGGATAGTTGCTGATATTACTGAAAATTTTATAACATAGTTCACACTAGTTTGATACTACTCGAATAGAACTACGGTCAGGCATACGGGGTTTCTCGTTCGCCTCATCGAGTACAACTTCCCTCTAATCCTTATCACATTTCTACACTCAAACCTCAGCAACAGAACTAGTCATACATCCAATAAAACAGGAGATCTTCTAACTCCTACCTAAAAGCAGTAGGCGTTCCTCAAGGTTCTATCCTGTGTTCCATACTATTCATCACTTCACACTTATATCAACATGGACCTCCATGCGGATTTTGTTGTTTTGTATACATTGTAGCGGTATATCGATAGCGAATGTGTTACAGTGCATGAGAAGGTAACGAGTTCCTAGTGTGTGTTCTATGTTATGGCGCCTAGCGATTGTTGTACAGAATTAATAATTGTAATTACATACAATAATTATATTTAAGTTATATCACACTGAGCACAGTGCAATAAAATGTTGTACCAAAGTATTAAATGTTTGCTATGTTGACAGTAGATGGGTAAGTCAGTTATTTATATTAAACCCCACTTACAATGGTGTTTCCGCCCGGGACTTGTGTTTTAACTATTTGCCTATCTTTATTCTATAATATTGTTTTTATTGGAATTTTTTGAAGAGATTAAATAAACAAATAGCACTGTTATTCACCTTATTAGTATAAAAAATATTCTTTTCGACTATTTCATAGATATAGTTTTTAATCAAGCTCTATTTTCCTTTAATTATTTTTTTTCTGTATTTTCGTTAAAATTATTCATAATTTTTATGCCTACTTTAAAGGAATTCTAAACATTAATTTAAATTGTTCTGTATCTATACTTATTTTCAAAAAAGATTTTAGCCAAATTAATTTAAAGGCTAAAATTAGAAATAAAGGGTTTACTTTGAATTGAATTGTTTTAAAACGATAAATTCAGTGATTTTGCCGTGTATTTTCTGGCACTTAAGACAATATTAAAGATGAATTCAGAAGATAAGAAAACGCCCATTATCACGTAGGCCAGGTAGCCGTTAAGCTACCTCCTTTCTGGAGAATCCGGCCGCAATATTGGTTCGCCCATGTGGAGGCAAATTTCGAATTGGCCAGGATAACCGCATATACAACCAAATATAATTAAGTTCTCAACATGCTGGATGAGAACTGTTTATGATTATGTAGGGGACATTATAATTAACCCCACCGCACAAAACCGTTACGAAATTTTAAAGAAAGCGCTCATCACGACGTTCGCAGACTCCGAGCGCCAAAGGGTCAGAGAACTTCTCACTGATTTGGTGTTAGGAGACAGGAAACCATTTCAACTGTTAAGAGAAATGCGCCAGCTAGCGGAGGACAAGTTGGATGAAGATTTTTTGAAGTCTCTGTGGGTGCAAAGACTCCCTCACAATGTTCAAACAATATTGGCTATCAGTAAGGTGGACCTGGGTCAATTGGCTGCCATGGCTGACAGCATTATGGAAGTCCAGACAGCATTTGCATCCGGTTTAAATGCGATCAGCGCCACCAGCTCCGCAACGCAAGAGCTTGCATCAGCTAGCGTTTTAGAGATGCTTATTAAAGAAATAGAGGCTCTGGAAGTAAAAATAGCACGTTTAGAACGTCGCAGCCGCAATCGTAGCATTTCACGAGAGCGTAGCGATTCAACGTCCGCTTCACGCTCACGTACTGATCCGAACTCCGATTTTTGCGCTTAAATCCTGAAAAACTCGCTGCAGCAAAGAAAGAATTTGAGTTCATGCTGGAAAATGGCTTATGCAGACCATCTAAGAGCCCTTGAGCGAGCCCACTCCATTTGGTTCCGAAAAAGAATGGCGACTGGAGGCCGTGTGGAGATTACCGCAGGTTGAATGAGGTAACGTTGCCTGATAGATACCCTGTTCCGTTTCTTCAGGATTTCGCCCATGCGCTGCACGGCAAATGAATTTTTTCCACAATCGATTTTCTCCGGGTCTACCAGCAGATACCAGTAAGAGAGCGACGTGGAGAAGACTGCTATTACTACGCCATTTGGAGCATTCGAGTTCCCTTATATGACTTTCGGTTTGAGAAACGCTGCTCAAACTTTGCAGTGCTGCGAGGACTCGATTTAGTATTTGTATTTTTAGATGATATTCTTGTAGCAAGTACTACCGAGGAAGAACATCAGCAGCATCTTACTGTCGTTTTTCGCCGACTTTGCGATGCAAGATTTGCCATCAATCCAGTCAAGTGCAAATTAGGACAGTCGGAGATTGAATTCTTAGGTTTTAAAGTAACATCATCTGGTCTTCAACCTTTCCCAGATAAAATAAAGGCAATACAAGATTATCCTCGACCAACTACGGTCCGCGAAGATCGCCGTTTCTTGAGGATGGCAAATTTTTATCATAGATTCATAAAGAACGCCGCTTCCATTCAATTTCCTCTATTACGCGCGATCTGTGATCATGGGAAAAACAGCGATTCACCAGTGGAGTGGAACACCGATATGGAATTTTCCTTTACTTGGCTTGAGGATATCCTAGCGCAGGAAACTCTACTGGCTCACTCCGCACCAGATGCAGTTTTACGCCTATACACAGATGCCTCTGACGTCAGTGTAGGAGCTGTGTTGCACCAGCAAATTAACGGGACTCTCCAACCGCTTGGATTTTTCTCCCGGAAGTTGACACCAGCACAAACACGTTATAGCGCCTACGACCGTGAGCTCTACGCTGTGTATGCGGCAGTTAAACATTTCAGATATATGTTGGAAGGCCGTATATTTACAATCGAAACCGATCATCTCCCTTTAGTTTACGCTTTTAAACAGAATGTGAACAAAGCCACGCCTAGACAAATCCGTTATCTTACCTGTATTTCCGAATTTACTATGGACATCAGGCATATACCAGGTCAAGATAACACGGTAGCGAATGCAATGTCCCGCATTCAAGAAATTACTTTCCCCTCTTCCATCGATTATGATAAACTCACGACAGAACAGGAAGATGACGATTTACAATCCTGTTTGAGAAACGAACTTTTCAAGCTGCAAAATTACCTCTCCCGCAGTCCAATCAGCATATTTATTGTGAAACATCGACTACAACGGCTAGACCTTATGTTCCATTAGACATGCGTAAAATGGTTTTCAACGTATTAAACGATCTGTCACATACTAAAATACGTGGTTCGCAGAAATTAGTCGCCAGTAAATTCTTTTGACCAAATATGCTGTGCCACAATAGATCCTTGGGGTGTCGCGGTGGCGTAGGCTGAAAAGCCAATTCCCCCGTTAGAAATATGCGAAGAGACGAACGCTGGGCCCGACAATGTATTAAGCGCCAACGCTCAAAAGTTACACGGCATACCCAAAGCAGCTCTTGCATTTTTCGCTGTACTTGACGAACGTTTTACGCACATTCATGTAGATTTCGTTGGCCCTTTACCGCAGTGCCGTTCTTATAGGTACCTATTAACCGTCTTCGACCGTGTCTCTCGATGGCCAGAAGCTTATCCCACACCGGACCAGACAGCAGAGACCGTAACCCGCACGCTTCTTTCCGAATGGATCGCTCGCTTTGGGGTACCCAAAACCATCACCACCGATTATGGACGCCAATTTGAAGGAGAACTTTTTAGAGAATACAAGAAGTACTTAGGAATTAAATCCGCAAACACGACAGCGTACCACACACAATCAAACGGAATGGTGGAGCGTATGCATCGAGTACTCAAGTCAGCCTTGAAATGCCATTTAATGAATAATATGGAGTAAGTCGACGCGCTACCATTAGTGCTATTAGGTATGCGCTCCTTTTTTAAGGAGGATATAAGAGCTTCACCAGCAGATCTTGTTTACGGAGCACCATTGCGCCTACCAGGGGAGTTTTTTCACACTTACCGACAATAACCGTCAGCAAATTTGTCAGTCGACTACAAGAAAAGTTGTGACAGGTCCGACCCACCGCACCAAGTCTCCATGGGCATCAACAAGTTTATATGTCTCCCAATTTGAACAAGTGTTCGCACAGATATTGTACAGCCCACGTTAAAACCTCCGTACGAGGGGCCGTTCCCCGTTCTTAAGAGATTTCCCAAATATTTCGACGTAAACATCAAAGGCAGCCGGAAAAGGATTACCATCGACAGGCTTAAACCATCGTATATTGTGGACGAGGATAAAGATTCCATGCACTCAACAACCCAATCGCCTTCGAAGACTCCTCCCGAAAGAAATTGCGTACACGTTCAGGGTGACAAGTACGTTTTCCGTCTCGCTTCGAGGATTGACCTCTTCACTGGGGGTGGAGTGTGTAGCGGTATATCGATAGCGAATATGTAACAGTGCATGAGAAGGTAGCGAGTCCATAGTGTGTGTTCTATGTTATGGCGCCTCGCAATTGTTGTACAGATTTAAACATTGTAATTACATACAATAATTATATTTAAGTTATGTCACGCTGTGCACAGTGCAATAAAGTATTGTACCAAAGTATTAAATGTTTGCTATGTTAACAGTAGATGGGTAAGTCAGTTATTTATATTAAACCCCACTTATAACATCATCATAGAGAACAGACACTATTATTAACTGATTTACATCTGCAATAAACAAACTGACAAAATACTGCACATATTTGAAATAAATCATGACAAAACTAAACGCAAGTCCACAATCAACAGAGAAATTAAAGACAAGAATACTTTGATCCCTTGGACTAACAACGTCAAATATCTCGGCTTTACTCTGGACAAAAAATTGAATTTCTCAAGTCACGTACAAAACAGGGTGAATTCCGGAAAATGTCTATAAAACTCTAAAATGATCAAATAAAACAAACTCTTACTTTACGAAGTCGTCAACAAATCGATGTTATTCCACGCTTTCTCTGCCTGGAACTGATACCAGTATTCTTATAACCTCCTCACATATATACAACCAACAAGTGTGAGTGTAACAGACACATTAAGTTGAAGTGAACTCTCGACACGAACTGGTGAATTTACTCTGACGATGAATGAAACATTACAAGGTCTTTCTTCCGAAACCGGTCAGGAAAACTACAAATATGCATGCTACGACGGATAACATACCAGATGTTATCCAGCATTGCTCACCATTCAATAATAGCAGTAACATTAAGAAACCCAGACACTCCAAAACAAATTCCTGAGACTTGCGACTGGAATTATCACGAAACACTAAAAATCAACCACCTCCACGAAAAATCTTTCGTAATCCCAGTAAATTCCTTCATCCAAAACCGTCTGCTGAAACTTCTCTCCACTCTAGACTGTCATCCCAATCCACTCTACCGCAAAATAGCCAACTACGAATCTTGACCAGGCACAAACGATTGAAATATATTTTCTTATACATTTTTTCTCAAGTTGCAAGTTTTTTCCCTCTTCCTCGCATATGAATTCATTAGCCTTATGCTAAACATCCCTCATAAACAATCTGGAAGAAGGGTATAATGTTAAATGTACATGGGTACTTCTTTAATCTTCTTACTCTATGTATTTGTTAATAAAGCGCCTTAACTTTAATTGGAAGTTGCACTTTCTATGGACAGATTTTGAACGAAATGTTCGAGTTGGATGCTATGGAATTAGTTGAACGACGGTGTAAAGTTTAAGGTTCCTGCAATATTTACTTTCTTTTACTGCTGTACCAGGAAATATTGAGATCATGTCTAATTTTCAAAATTGAGTTTTCACCGGAAACACAAGTTTTGAGCCCAAATATGAAAAAAAAATCTTGTGGGAAACTCTCATACCAAGTTTTCCTGCTCCTGTTAATAGAATTACATAATAAATGACATTCTTTAAACTTCCAATTTTGCTCATTTGTCGTAACATAAATGAAGATGTGATGCGGGTACAAGTGCCAACCTACCAACCCAGCCAAAGGTAATTACACTGCAATTAAAGTAGAACTGTGGAGGAAAGCTGAACGTCACTGTTTCCCAAGAACTCCTCCAAAAATCAATTTCCCCGGAACAAAATATTTCAAATAAAAAGTGCTAGGTATTTATGTTGTGGATAGGATACAAAATTTAAATGAAATTGTTGGAGAGGTTTTCGATAAAATCGCCAAATACTGAAAAAAAAAAAAAACATGCAGTAAAGTGGTACTACCGGTTGGTTGGGGCAGTTTGCACGAAATCCTTGTTTCACAAGTTGTAGAAATATCAAAACGGACTCCCATGTTGCCGCGCTTCCTGCGATTTTTCATTTTGGAGATATTTTGTCACACACACAACATTTTCTTAAAAATAAATTTTTCTGATTAAAGGGACCTAAAAATGTGTATTTCCGGTGAAAACACGATATCGAAACTTTGACACGATCACAATTCCTCTTACAGCTGTAAGAGAAATTAATAATAAATAAAAAATTCTGTACCTTGGCTGTTAGTACCAAGGATTTGTTTAAGGAATGGCGTGGATAAAAGAAGGTGGTGCTGGTCAATAGACTGGTATTTTAGGGGCGTGTACATGTGTTGCGACCATAGTTGTCTGGGAGTTAGGTGGCATCCATAAGGGTTGATCTGTTTTTAAAGTTTGGCCAACCAATGGCAAATGTATGCATATATGCAACAAGTTATCAATCAACAAGATTCTATCAAATTTAAATAAGACTCGGTGCCTAAACAAAGTGACTGTGCATTTTGCTTTATTACAACACATTTTCTTTTGGATTTGCTGCATGTGTGATCGTACACCAAACATAACAATTGTGATAATGACGACATACTTCATACCCCCATTCGCTGGGAAGAAGGTAAAAAAAAGGGAAGAATTTGTCCATAGGGTCGTTGCAAGTCTCGTCACGATTTATTTTTATTTTTATAATGCATTGAGAGAAAATATTGCGTTCGTAACAAACTTTCAAAATTGAGTTTTTACCGGAAACTGGTGTGAAACACTCATATAACTTTCTCTTAGTGCAGTTTACAAAATGGTAATTGACCAATTTTATAGTTAAATTAACAAATTTAATAAAATTCCTCGGTGTTTTTATGGAGAAAAATCGGAAAAATTGAGAAAAAAAAACTGTTCAGTAAAAACACACTTCCGGTTTACTAGCTTTCATGAAACTCGAAATTCTGGCAATCTATTATTTTCTAATTAATTCTGTGTGGGTGGTAGAATTGTATTTTCAACTAAGTACTTTAGAGGAAAACATAACTCTCCCACTCCCCCAAAGTCCCTTAAGTGAGTTTACCCTGAAAAATGTTTCAAATAAAAGTTGTACCACTCTTTATATATGTAGTTCAGATAATTAGTTTAAAGAAAACTCATTGGAGCCGTATTAGAGAAAATAGTAGAAAAGCTGATAAATATTTTTCAGTAAAAACGCACGATTTTCTTCAAGCTCCGAATTTCACTAATATATTTAATTCTAATTAATTAGGGAAAACCTAACCTCCCTCACCCTCCAAAAGTGTCCTTAAATGAATTTTCACGAAAAATTGTTTAAAATAAAATTGTAGATCATTGTGAACTACATATCCTACATAGTTGATATAAGTAGTTTAAAGAAAATCGTTGGAGCCATTTTCAAGAAAATCGCAAAAGATGAAAAAAAGAAGAAAACATTCAGTAAAGTGGTATTTCCGGTTGATGAATTTTGACAGATAACTTACTGTTGGATCCCATGGTGATACCTAAACGGAATATCAACTTTCTCGGATTTTTCATTTTTGATCTATGCTATTCACATACATACAGATACACAAACCATTTTCTAAAAATAACTTTTTTTGATCCAAGGAGACTCGAAACGTGTACTTCCGGTGAAAACTCGATATTGAAAATTTTACAGTAATGTTAAAAAAGTTCCTTTAAAGTAACACTTCAGTAAAATGTATGGTTCTACCAAGTATATAATTTTGAAGTACTGTGGAATCATTGGTCTAGAAATCGGTTAACCGGAAGAGCGATTTTACAGAATAGTTTTCTGAGTTTTTCGGAATTTTCTCCGAAACGGCTATAGGGATTTTCAATTAACTTGGAAAATATAACTGCACAGATATAAGCCTGTCACTCTTAAAAAAACCCTACGGCGCAACAGCCTATGAAGGGCCAAGGCTTGTCAGACGGCGATTTGAATAGGGGGGCGTGTGGTAAGCACGCCGCAGTTCCCACGGGTTCAGTTCTGACTTAGCTATCTAGGGAAACCACTAACTGTAACTTCCCCACTTTTTTATCACGGTGCTGGGTCAACACCACTTTGCCCTCACGGGAATCGAACCCTGAATTCTCGCACGAAAGGCAAGTGCGTTAGACCAAGGATCGATATGAGTTATTTTCAAATTTTGAACTACTGCCACAAGTTTTGTTGAATGCCCAATCAGACACGTTTGTAAACATAGCAATTTTAACGAAACTTTGTCACTTGCATGTATATATTGCAGTAAGTGGAAATCTTGCACATACACACAGACACAATTCGTTAAAAATATGTTTTTGCATTTATAACACATCAAAAATATGTGAATTTTGACATGTTAATTAAAACATTTATCAATTAATATGTCAATTAATTGAGAAAACATTTTATTGAATGGACTTACAATAAAAAGGGGCTGCTCAACTTTGTTGAGGTGCAAAAACACAGCATTTCGATCTATCCCAAGACGTCAGTACGTACATAATAATCATTAAATTATATTCAATCTAATTGCATAATTTCACCAATATCTTCCACTGATAATATTAATACTTTTTTTAAAGGAATATATTTCGTTTTGATAATTAAAATATTGATATTATTGAACAATGAGATGCCACCTATATATGTAAAAGATTTTGTATCTGAAATTACAGCCTTCCTATTACGTTTCCATCAACTAGATTTCAACCAATCACCTAGATTCAGTGATTATATTACAGTGATAGAGACGTATTATCGTTGTAATACGCATTTGATTAGACGAAATCTCTGATATAATGTTGTGTGATTGTCTATGTATGAAATTGTCGGGTGAATAATTTAGAAAACACATGTAACCTTAATAATTTTTACATACTCTTACTGCTGTAAGAAAAAGAGATTGCGATTGCGTCAAATACTTCAAATTGAGTTTTCACCGGAAATACATGTATTGAGATCCCCTGAGTCCGAAAATGTGGTTTTTAAAAATTGTTCTGTATATGTGTGCGACGGGGAGGGGTTAGTCAGTAAAACTCAAAAACGGACAAGCGCAGCAAGCTGAAACTTGGTATATCGTTTAGAATTCCACTAGGGCACAAATTCGATTAGGATTTGGACAAATTTGGTAGAAACATTACTCAATAAGTTTTTCATTTTTTTTGGGGCATTTTCTCGAAAACAGTTCCAAAAATTTTATAAGTGTACATAACCCCAAGAGTCGTCAGACAGCCGGGCTGCTTTACAAGCCATAAGCTCGCAACTTGAGATGGTGTGGGAATGCTTGGGTATACTCTTGGAAAGTAGTAGTCAAAACGAGTTTTCGAGTTGGGTATCCGGGCATTAAGGGTATACGGGCAATGAGGTGGCAGATCGCCTTGCCTTACGTTGTAGCCACCAAAGCATTGGTGCATAATAGATCACAAAAATGCTGGTTGTAAACATCCAGGCCAGAGGCGGGCGAAAAAGTTCATTAATAGCTTTGCACTCAGCTTACTATAGAACTACTCCAAAAAGCCTTGTGGCAAAACGAATTCATCTTTCTGGTCTCTGTAGACTTAATAAGCATATGCATGGGCCTGACACCGGATAGCCTGTCAGCAAGAAGACGAAACAGCACTGCACGTACCGTGTTGAGGGGCAGTGTATGGCTGAGACTTCGCCTCTTTGAGGAGGAGAATTTAACACCTTCAAGCTTTACCCAGGAGTCTTTCTTCCAGATTCCTAAATCAAATAAACAGATAGGATTGGAGAGTGTATTCTAATTTGTGGGTGCCACAAGAGAACATAGGAATCGCGGTGGCGTAGGCTTAATAGCTAATAGAATCTAATCTAATATCTATGATTTAATTCTATTTTGATATATATTAAATTATCTCTTATACTAGAGATATCCTCACACCTCAGCATATATATATATATATATGCCCAATACAGTGGTATTTTTTAATGTTCAACACAGTTCTCAAAGTGTTCTATATTTTCCCGCCTCTGATATCTGACAAATTACTCAATAATTTATCCTCGAATAACAAATAAATTTCTTACCTGTATGACTCGGCCATGGTAGATATGGGTTGTGGTATTGAAGAATACATGGCATTAAAACCAGAATTAATATTTAGTCGAGCGGCTGGTGCCGGCGGACTGGCAGAGGAACCGACCACTTCACCGCTGCCTCCACGTCTTTGATTCCTCAACTTTTCTTCTCTTCTCCATTTAGCTCGACGATTTGAAAACCACACCTGTAAAAAAATAATTTATTTATATCAATCTCCTAACAGCAGAAGGGGGTTTGACTAAGTAAGAAAGTATACCAATCTATCAATACAGGTAGACATAATGGAGGGAAACCTCCACTCAACGGCTATCGTTGCAATGGAGATACGAACAAGCGTTGAACCTTTTTCAGATACGACGAGATTGCTTGGAATCACATATTGGATAGAGTAAAGACTTAATATCCCATTCTGGAGATTTTAGAAATCTGCTTTAGGATGACTTAAAACGCAATCAAATTTATACATGAAGCTGAAAATTATTAAAATTAGTGGTGGTAGGGAAGGGATTAGCTCAGTGGTAGCGCGCTGGACTAGTAACGCGGAGATCACGGGTTCGAATCCAGCCGTGGCTACCCTTAGATTTTCTCTTCCTAGGAGCCCCTACAGCTCACTGTCCGGTGATGGACAGTGTTGTCTGTAACGGGAGAACACTGTCCGGATGCCGGCAGTGCACTGAGAAGCTCCGGGCGCAAATGACCACAGATGTTGAGACGCCTTTATAAAAAAAAAAAAAAAAAAAAATTAGTGGTGGTGTGGGGATAAGTAGGTAGTAGGTGCCAAGTAATAGACGTGTTTAAATTCTAGTCCAGAAGACTGAACCAATCCATTATAACATTTGTAATTTAAAGCCAGAAATTACGCAAAACTATCTAAAATCAAATTTAGCGCAAAAATGTGACAGATAAAAGTGATAGGTTTGTATGTGTGCAATTAGCGCCAAATTGCTGCGACTGTTTTCAAGAAAGTTTCTAAAAAAAACTTCTGTAAAGTCGCACTTCCGGTTAACCAATTTTCTTCTAATTTATAATTTTAGCAATGATTCCAGGCATTATATGTGTGATTTTTCGTTTGTGAAATAGTTTGCCCACACACAAATACATACCGGACCAAATCGCTTAAACCATTTTTTCGTAATATGATCTTTTAGGTTTCCGCGACCTTTTCATGAAAAACGCTTGAGTATCCGGGTTGGAGAACACGTCAGTGGTTTGTTAAAAACCGACGTTTCGCCCACGTTGCAATGAATCACTTCAGGGGTGTTACACCTCTATTTTTTAATATATGATTGCTGGTTTAGGCTGATTTTAATTTGTATTTAGAAAATTCGAGAATTTTAGAAAATATGAATCAGATTTTTCAGCCTTGTAAAAAATTTTTGTTTTTCCTTTATTGCATGTATTTAGATTACAATTTTTCCATTAGCAACAAATATAGGGGAAAAAACCCAACGTTTCAGCAATTTGCTTTTCAAGAGTAATCTATAACAAAAAAAATTAAAGGAAACAATTTTTAGGATAGGCTACATTTGATACAATTAAAAAAATTAATAGCGAGTTACAAATTTTATTTTATTAATAATATGTAAGTCAAAAATATATATTAATACCAGCCTTATTATTGAAATTTTGCATAAAACATCAAGATTTGGAGGGACCAAGTTTTCGTCAAATATTAGTGAATAACTTATAATTTAAGATTGTCTATTGTTCTAATAAACTTTCCCTTTGTAGTTTTTTAGGTTATATTTTATTTGGTAGTAGACTTTTTTTAAAATGCCGATACTTAGTTTTTACAATATGAACTGTATATATTTTATTGAAATATTGTGTTTAACATTCTTTTTTCGTGAATGTATTGTTGTAAAGACCTGTTTGAAGGATACAGTTTCATTAGAAAATTTTGTATATATATATTTATTATATCTCAAATATTTAATATATTTGGAACATGTACATGGAATAGAGTAAAAATGGGAATACTATCTTTACGGTTCGGTAAGTTGTTTGCTAATTTGTTCCTTGTTTTGTAGGCAAATTTTATTTCGTTTATATCGTATTTTCGATATACTTTTGAGTTTCTTTCCTATATTTGTTACTAAAAAATTGGAATGTAAATACATGCAATAAAGGAAAAACACAAATTTTAGCAAACTCAATCCGGTCTCAATCCGGAAATTCAAGTTTTTTTTCATTTTTTTCTTACTCAGAGGAATTGAAAATCACTTTCAAAAATTTGTCACGATAACAATATTTCATCTTATTAGGAGTGAGAGTTAGTAAAAAGAGATCGCCGTCCATGAGGGATTTATGTTTCTATGACCAATATATATCTACAACACACATGTAAATATAGTACATAATATTTCGCTTGAATACTTGTTGTATAGTTGATGGTGTAAGTTAAAAGTGATTCAGGGTGTACAGTGTTATATAGCTGACGACAATAGCCGGGGAAGAAGGGAGTGCGGTGTTGAAAGCTGGTGTCCACACAGCCCAGTCCGACTGTGTGACAAATGTGTTGGTTTACACATGCGTTCAATATGCATCATACATACACAATACAGATCCTCCCTTCATGTCTCTGTCTCTGTACACTTGCAACGACCATAAAACGCTTCTCATTGTTTTCATCATATATTATCCCCATTCATATTCATACGCTTAATTTTCTTATCATTTGTTCTTTATTTTTTTTTTTTTTTTGTTTTTCTTCCAGAAATAAATTTATCATTTTAAATACCATCTAGTTTTTTTTTTTTTTATAATAGGTCGTAAATCTACAACAAATTAATATGAGATATATATTGACCAGATAAACTATTCACAGCATGCGGCCTCATATAGAAGAAATATGGACTTGATTAAGGGGTTCTTATTCTGTTAAGTTGCATTTTCCTTCGATAGATTTTCTTCAAATTTAGAATTCCACACTGAAGTGGTATTTAGAGGAAACCATAACGCTACTGTTTGTCCCCCCCCCCCACAACCCTCAAAAAAGTCAATTTTCCCAGGAAAACGTTCCAAATAAAAGTGATAGCAATTTATGTGTGTAGATAGATAGTATACGATGTTCAATGAAAATTGTTGGAGCGATTTTCGAGAAAATCACGAAAAATTAGAGGAAAAACATTCAGTAAAGTTACACTTCCGGTTCATGGATTTTGCCCAAAATCTTCGTGTCTGATGCCATCTTTGGTGGTAGTACATCAACGGAATATCAAGTTTGTGCTTCCTGCTAAAAACATTTTTTTTTTGTATTTATAAGACCTCAAATCATATATTTCCGGTAAACCTCGTATACTTTCTGCACACATAATTATTTATCTTTTATATTTATAACATTTTTTCAGGAAAAAAGTTTGGGGGGGGGGGTTTCTGAGAGAACGGTAGCCTTTTACTTTCCTGTGAAGCACCACTTCAGAACAATTTATGGAACTGTTATTTATGGAACTGTTATTTATGGAACTGTAATTTTATTTTACCTAAATAAATTACATAACAAGTAACATAAGGTACGTCCAAACTACATAATAAACAATAAGTTTGCTAGTTCAAATAGTCATTGCTCTGATGTTTGCACTTTGTTCTCACTAAAAATAAACGATATCCAACACTGTATTTAGTCTATCCTGAAGTGTCCCAGCGCCCACTTCTCTTCTAGAAACTCATTTATTTTATAAAAACAGTTTTCCTTAAAGAAATGTTTCAACGTTTTCTTAAATGGTTCAATCTTCAGACCCATATTTCCCTCGGCAGTTTGTTAAATAATCTTACACTCATCGCACTTGGAGCTAACTCCGACTTCGCCAATCTTCTCACTGGTAAGTGTAAATTATTTTTATTTCTGATATTGTAAGAGTGTTTATCTCCTCTACATTCCATATTTTTCTTTCCTTTTAGATTGACGAGACACTTAAAAATATACAATGAGGTCAGTGTCATTATTTTGTGAGTCTGGAACAATTTTCTACAACTATCTCTTGGTTGCTTTCTATAAATAATTCTAATTGCCTTCTTTTGCAGTCTGAATGTGGTTACAGCGTCAGGCGCTCCTCCCCATAGTACAATCCCATAGGACAGTTTGGAGTGGAATAAACCAAAGTACGCAGTTCTTAACGTCTCAGCCCGTAATTCGTCTTTTAGACTTCGCAACAGGTAGATAACTTTCGATAGTTTACTATTTAATTCACTAATATGATTTTTCCATGATATACATGAGTCAAGTATGATTCCAAGGAAATTAGTACTTGTACTTTTTTCTTGACGTTTAATCGTAAATTCTTTAGTGAATGTTTTTTCTTCATTTAAGATTAATTCATTTTTCGCGATCCATGTTTTGAGTTGTTTTAGGTTATGCTGTGCATTATTCAAGGCTAGCTTTGTTTCATTACTTCTTGTCACTAAAGTAGTGTCGTCCGTATAAAGAATTACTTTACAAGGCACTTGTCCGCCTACTTCGTTAATCAAAATTTAAAAAAGCAGCGGCCCCAGCACAGATCCTTGAGAAACGCCCCTATTGATTTGTTTTATCGCAGAATTATTATTTAATTAATTAATATTAATATAATATTAATAATATCTACTAGAAATATTATTGCTAGAATTCTAAATTTGAAGAAAATCTGAACCGGAAGTATGCCTTTATAGAATAGATTTTCGTGTTTTTTCATTTTTTTTTCGAAAGATTTTCTTTAAACTTTGAATGCAGATTTTTTTTTTTATGAGCTATGCCGGGAAAGCAATAAGTCTAATGAACATTTCAAAATAACGAACTCTTTACTTTTCTCTAATCTTTTACTGTTTTTTCCTTTCTTTTTAATAAAAGCTTTCAGTTGATAAGAGTACTCAAATATATATATATATATGAAAAGTAGAAATGTATTTGGGTGTAAAGGAGTGTATGAAATAGAGAAATGGAGTTCGGGTTTGTATGTGGGGCACTTAATCAAGATAAGTACCCGGCCACATCTTCATTTGGGTGGTAGTGCGCGATAGTTTGAGGCGCAAGGTGTACCATTTGCTCAATCTTACTTTCTAAATTACTAATGTCTAACTCATTTATTTACTACTACTTTTTCATTACATTAGTCTACCAAACACAAATACTCACTATGTATAGAGAGAAATACTTTTTTTTATCACAGTACGAGGAACCGAGAACAGCTTCATTTAAAATTTCAAGTTTTTTAAGCGAAAACACTACGACAGTAACACAAAATTTTCTACTTATATGGCAAAAATGATGTAAAAACTTGTTATTAAAAAGATTGATTGAATTTAAGTGCTGTTTATTCGAATAATATTAGATATAATAGGACAGATCGTGAATTTCTGAAAACAAATAAATTTAGAAAACTTGGGATCTAACTGACTGCGACGCTAACATCCAGATAAGATTTGGAAGCGTGGGGAGTTACTAGGTGTCGGAGAAAGACATACCTTCCCTAGAAACTGAGTTTTCTCAGTGGTCTTTAATCTGGGAAAGGGCGTTGTAGGATGAGTGGCCTCATCTTGGTATCCAGGAAACTTTGGATACATATTAATATGTGTAGCTCTATCAACTTTTATTTCAAATATTTTTCTGGGAAAATTTTTTGTTAGAGAGGTCGTGAGGGAGCTTCATTTTGTGGTCATCGATCCACACCCGTTTGCCCATGAAGATGTCTTGATAAACAGTGTTATATAACACAGACTTGACATCCTGATGTTAGGCGAAGGCCCGAAACCAGTCGTTGACCACAAAATAAAAGAGTCTATCACGGAAAATATCTCTGATTTCCACTGAAGTACTATTTCTCATTGCTACAATATCAATAAGAAGTGAATCTGTAACCTAATTTTTGATTTTGATGAAAATCTGTTGGCCTGAAATGCGACTTTACTAACTGGTATTTTCATATTTTTCCGATTTTCTAGATGAAGACACCAAAATACATATTAAACTTCTATACTAATTAAAAGTATATATACCTATCAATTTGCTTTGAAACTTTTTTCTGGGAAAAATTGTTTCTAGGATGGTTCTGGGGTAGTTAAAAAAGTCACGCTTCCTTAAAAGTGTTGTTTTGATTTTCCCAAATATTTTATATTGAACTCAATTAAATGGTAAGTAAAAATACCAAGATTATAGAATTTGCTTTAACATTATGTTTTTATTTAATTTGAATTTTCCACACCACTGGCTAGAATAGGAGCGCTATTATTCTAGCCCAGTTAACTTCAACAATGTGATGCCTTAGTTAGTGGAGGGAGTAAATTAACAGAAATAGGAAACTGTGTTCGGCTTTAAGAATCTCTACGTCTACACAGAACCCGTCGGTAGAAGCTATTTAGGCAATGCGTGCGCTTGTGCACAGACTATACTAAAAAAAATGTCTAGTGCAAAACACTCACACGACTTTCTCTTACTTTCTCTTAATACAGTATGACAAACTTCCTTAAAATTTCAAATTTTCCTCATTTTTGCTAACATAAATTATAAAGAGAACATATTTCATACAATTTAAAAAAAATAAATGTGATAGCTTTAAATCTTTACAGTTAATATTCCAAGATTAAAGGAAATAGTTATATCAGAGACATTTTCCGTGACAGCCTGCTTCATTTTGTGGTCATCGACCGGTTTCAGGCGTTCGCCCATCATCAGGATGTTTTTGTTGAACAGTGTAATAACATAGACTTCCACAGAGAAAATACTGTTGATACACTTCAATATCACTTCAAATACAGTTGAGTGTATCAACTGTATTTGCTCTGTGCAAGTCTATGTATTACACTGTTCAACAAAAACATCCTGATGATGGCGAACGCCCGAAACTGGTCGATGACCACAAAATGAAGCAGGCTATCACGGAAGAGTCTCTGTTGCTTTCCAGCTCTGCGGAACCAACCACCACAGAACTAGTTATAGTAATTTCAAGTAAATCCCCCCCCCAAATCAAAAACCTATTCGGTAAAATCGCTACAACCAATGTTTTCTTTAAATTTGGAATTCTAACAGTGTTTCTAATAGAGAGAAATACGTACTTGAGTGAAGCAAAGCTGCTCAACGATATTGAGTTGCTAGACGACACAGCGTGCCAATCAATCTACAGAAATGTGTTTAAACCAAGTTGATTATAAAGTAAAATATCTAATAATAAATAGAAAATAATTTCTGGGACCTCATGGGTGAGTGAAACTAGTCAAGATGGTAGAAAGCAAAAACATATTAAAAGCTGGCCGAATTGTAAATTGTACTGAAGTAGTACTTTAGAGGAAAGCTTGACACTACTTTTCCCCCTTGTGCTCCCTAAAAATCAAAATCCCCGGGGGAAAATGTTTCAAATAAAAGTGATAGTTACTGTATTATTATATAGTACTTTATTTTTTAAAATGGTACAAAATTACAATTACAAAAATGAAATAAAAAGTACAAAAGACATGGCAAAGTGATAGGTACTGATGTATGCAGATATTCACTTTTGTGAATAACTTGAAAAAAAGTGAACAAATAAATCGAGTAAAGGTCACAATTCTGGTTTATGAATTTTGACCACAATTTCGTGTCGGTTTTGAAGATATATCCTAAATGCAATATCAACAAATTTCAATGTTAATACATTTTCATAATCACCCAACAGTAAAAAAAAGAGTAATATATATTTTAAATATTTTTTATCAAATATAGAGTAATTTTATTAGTTTATATTGAAATATTTGGATTAGTATTGATATGTTTTAAAGGAGATACGTTCCTTTAAATCTATTTGATGTGAATGCATTCATTCAGTGGATATGTATGTATATAGCTTAAAATTGGTAGTCAACCTTCAAAGGGAAACTCAACATCACCTAGCCGATGCTTTCCTTTTTACTGAACAGTAAAGCGCAATAGAGCACTCAGATCTCAGCACTCACTAATAACCGATGAGTCCGACCCTCAGCGCACTAATACTTGCACATCATTTCTTCTCACAGTCAAGTACCATTTACTTGATCAAAGATCAAAAAACCATTGGTAATGTTGCGCTCTTTATGTTTTATTTATTTCTATTTCATCTCTATAAATTATAAAAAGTATAAGTATCTTGTTGGATAATAATAGTAATCATAATAATAAAATAAATAATAATAAAAATAATAATAATAAGGGAAGCGAATAGCTGAGTGGTTAGCATACTGGACTCCCACGCGGAGGACTCGCGTTCGAGTCCAGCTTGCTACCCTTAGATTTTTTCTTCCTAGGAGCTCCTAGGAGCTCACTGTTCGGAGAGGGACTTAACGAGAGAACACTGCCCGGAGGCCAGCAGTGCACTGAGAACGCTCGGGGCGCCAATGACCATAGATGTTGACGCGCCTTAAATAATAATAATAATAATATACAAATCTGGAGTGAAAAACTCACTTTCTCTGACTGCAATTTACATAGTTTTGATTTATTTTTTATTTATACTGATATTGACCTAGTTACAAATTTTACATATAACTGAAAAACTACAGATGTGCGTCCGAAATGTAATGCAATATAGTAATAATAGTAATAACAATATTTTGTTTATTGGTCTATAATGGGTTTGAGAAGGAAAGAAATTGGGTTAGATAGATAAATAAACAAGAATTAAAGCTGAACACTGTATAATAGAAAAGTAGCACAAAATGCCTGGACGTTACACTAAAATATATAAAATGGTAGTGAGAGCTAAAGAGGAAGGTTGATGTCGCGTTGTGACTGCTGTATGAACTCTGCTGCAAGACTGTCGGTAAACTCCCGCCTATGGCTGACACAGCTGTATTTAAGCAGTTTCTCCTACTATAGTCTGGCCTAAACTATCCTGTCTCTCTCTCTCTCTGCTATGGATCCCTCTCTTCGGATCCTATTACATTCTCTAAAGATACATTGCTTTATGGCAATGGTGGAGATTATAAAAAATTGGACAATTTAACAGTTAACAAATTAAACATAACTTTTAAGTCAAATAAAATAACGCTTAGGAAAAAAAAGCACAACTTGGTGCAAGCAAAGCCATAGAACAAATTATATATTTGCCTGTTCCATTATTAAAAGCGCTCTATTAATAAATAATATATAAACACAACTAATTTTCTCCAAATTTGAATTATTAAAAAAAAAACATTTCATCGCTCCCTCCTTGTTTACATAAAAAAAAAAAAAAAATAGAAATCTGGGAAGGTTTTCATTCTTACGTCACTAAACTTTGAAAGAAGTCACTCTTCTTACAAAGAAAGAAGTACAAAAAATTTTAGCAACACATTAGGTTTCTATCAATTAGTATATCAACGATAGAATCGTATAATATAATGAAATGTTACTTTTAAAGAAAATCTGACGTCACCTTTCCCACAGAACACTCCTTAACACGTTGTAGGCCGAGAACAAAATCTGTGGTTACTAATTCGAGCGATGAGAGACACTGGTAAGTCAATTTACTGTATGCTACTCGCACGCTACCATCACGTCTTATCACAAAAAAAAAAAAACGCGAAAGAGTGCTTGGCGATTAGTAATTCAAAATAATATTTTGCCAACAATATCACGGTTTCCTAGCATTAATGTGTGCATATAATTTTTACTTACTTTTTGGCAAAAAAACACAATGGTTGAAATTTAATTCATTTATATTTTTTATATAGCTTAAAGAGAAATCAACTGTGGCCCATATAGTGACCCCCTGCGGCGTTTAAATTATTAAATGAATTTTCCCGGAAAATTGTTTCAATTAAATGTTTTAGCTGTTGCTATGATTAATTCATATATGTATATTATAGTGATGTGGTACTTTAGAGGAAAGCTGCTGTTTCCTCACAACCTCCGGTAGAAAATCAATTTTCCCAGGAAAATGTTTCAATTCAAAGTGATGATAATTCTAAATTTCTGATTGGCCTAAATGTACATCCATATTTCACACCGTTTGGCTAATTATTTAAAGCTAATTATTTCTTTGAAAAAGCCAGTTTAGAATCTTTTTACTTATTTTCCCTTCGTAGGTATTTTATAAATTATCAAATTGTACAATAAAAAATAAAAAAAAAAATGCAAATATAATGTAATATTTACATTTTTATATAATTAATTTCAGAAAAAATTCAGCATTTTCATTCCATTGTTGAACAAGGAAGCAAAAGAGAATTAGGCAGAAATGCATGATCTGCCATTTCGCCGTTTATACTAATGGAACAAAATAAAATTGGTGTTAAACACCCACAAAAATTTCTCCAAGGAATTCATAATATTTAGTTAATAACTTCAATTTTTACTTTCTCTTACTTCTAGTAAGAGGAAGTATTGTAATCGTGTCAAATTTTCGATATCTAGTTTTCACCGGAAATATCCATTTTGAGGTCCCCTGAGTCAAGAAAAGTGTTTTTTAGCTCTGTGTGTGTGTATGTATGTGTATGTATGTGAACAGCATAGCTCAAAAATGAAAAACCGTAGAAAGTTGAAACTTGATATTTCGTTTAGGTATCACCATGGGATCTGACAGTACGTTATGTGTCAAAATTCCTCAACCGCAAGTACCACTTTACTACTTTTTTTTTTTTACGTTTTTGCGATTTTCTCAAAAATGGCTCCGACGATTTTCTTTAAACTTGATATATCAACTACATATACAAAGAGCTACAACTTTTATTTGTAACTTTTCTCAGGGAAAATTCATTTATCAGCACTTCCGGGGGAGGGGTGGGGTTGGGTTTTAATATAAAGTGCTATTTCAGTTTATTAGACAATTCTGTCTTCTTAATAATGTTAATTAGAATTTAATATGTTGTGGAAATTCCGAGTTTGAAAAAAATCGGATAACCGGAAGTGTAGTTATTTTAACACTTTACTAAATGATTTCTTCACTTTTTCGCGATATTCTTAAAAATGGCTCCGACGATTTTCTTTGAAACATCGTTATAAACTAAACATGCAATGATCTACATCTTTTATGTAAAACATTTCTCTGGGAAAATTCATTTAAGGGCACTTTTAGGAAAGGGATGGGTTAGAGCTTCCTCTACATTGCTATCATAGTTGATTATACAATGTGATCATCTAAACAAAATTAATTAGAAATAAAGGACAAAATTCGGAGTTTAAAGAAAACTAGTAAACCGGAAGTGCGCTTTTACTGAACAGTTTTTCCAATTTTCGACGAATTTCGTTAAATTTGATACACAAAGTATAACATTTGTCAATTATAATTTTGAGAACAGAAGTAAGAAAAAGTTGGGTGAGTGTTTCACACCAGATTTTCTAACTATAAATTATATTAACTTTTATGTATGTGGCGCAGTCCACAAAGTATTGAAAAAGTACTATGAAGTTAAAATCTACGCATGAGCTAATTCATTCAAATCTAGTTTTCGCAACATAAAAAAAGGAATCGAACTAATTATTAGTTCAATTAAACAGAGAAATTATAATAAGAAGAAGCGATATACACTGGAGTTCGAAAAACTCTAAAAAAGGAAAAGAGAATTAGGCAGAAATGTAAGATCCTATGTAAGTCCGCCATTGGTAACATTGAATTGGCTTTTTCAGTCTCGGGACGAGTTTTTGTGAACCAGTACTGTTCACCTCTCCCGCAACCAAGTTTGCACGCATTTTTCATCTCGTTCTCTTCCAAAAAATGAGTGCCACTCAAATGATTCTTTAGTTTGTAGAAAAGATGATAGTCACTGGTTGCAAGATCAGGGTTATGCTCTGGTGGGGCATGGATACTGCTGATCTGTGAAAAATCGGATTTTCTTTCGAAGTTGGAAGCATTGCCGTGCAAGGGATGTGGAAAAGCGAGAACTCGATGTCGTTCTTCATTTGTTTGGTTGTTGTTGACTCGGTGTCTTGTTGAAATGAACTCTGCAATTCAAAATACCACGTGGTGCAAGGTGCGCTTCGTAATAAGGTTTCTTTCCGCGGAAAACAATAGAGCAGTTGAGATTCATCGTCGACTAGTAGCGGTTTATGGTGAAGGTGTGAAGGAAGTCAAAATGTAACAAAGTGGGTTCGTGAGTTTAAGGAAGGAAAAACGGAATTTTATGATGAGGAGAGACCTTTCCGTTTGTAGTGAAGAAGTGTTGCAAACAAATCTAGGAAAACATTCGTAAGGAATCAGAACTTGCCAATTCACTAGCTTCATGAATTTTGCCATGAAATATAGAGAACAGTTTTGCTCGATACACTTACGGAAAAGTTGGGTACTGCTAATTTTGTGACTTGTTGGGTGTAAAAAATGACTGAAGAGAATAGATGAAACCGAGTTGCTTCCGCTTAACTTTTCTTGAACGTTTTGAAGAACTTGGTGAAGAGTTTTTGGACTCCATTATTACGGGTGATGAATCGTGGGTTTCACACACAACTCCAAAAACCAAACGACAGTCAATGCAGTGGCGACATACCCATTCACTATGAGCGAAAAAATTCAAAACATCGCAATCGGTCAGAAAAAGCAAGGCGACAATTTTCTAGTACAGAAAGCCTCCGCTTCTCGTCGAATTTATGGAATGAGGTGCAACAATTGACGCTGCTATTGTGAAACTCTCAAGAAACTTCGTCATGCCATACAAAACAAGCAGCACGGAATGTTGACGAAAGGTGTGTGTGTGTGTGTGTGTGTGTCTTTTGCTCGTGTAGTGGAAGAACGAAATGAAAAATAATAGTTTTTAAAAATAATTTAGAATATTGTATAATGTGAATTTAAGTTCAAAAAGAATGTATTTTACTGTCAGGTACTGTAAATTTGGATCATTAAACAAAGGCACAAAATCCCGTTAGGGTAACTCTTTTGTATAAGAGAATTCCCCCGCGAGAGAGAGAGCAATTCCAAAGAAGAGAGCCATCAGCTTTAAAAGAGTAAAGAGTAGACAGTCTTAACTCAGCCTTCAAACCATACAGGCATTCTACTTCAGAAAGCCAGAACACTTCACGAATCGCTCTCTAAATATCTGTGCCAGTTTCACAATAAATTAAATAAGTTGTAGTTATTATTTTAACAGAATATAATTATTTATAAAACAGTGGTGTGTTCTTAATTATTCTTAATTCTTATATTTTATCTCAAACCAACATAAGCCCTTTTCGCTAAAACGCTCACGACACAACCAACTACTACAAACACCAATACATTACATTGGTGCCAGCTGTTTGGGATATTTTCAACAAGAATCCACAAATTTACAAGTACGTAAAATTTCCAATTTAATAATTAAACTAATTATCCATCAGATAATTTTATTAACTTTAAATTAGTTTCTCAACGGAAGTATCTAAATATTTCCCATAATTGAATTTTTATTGAATTTCATTTTTCAATTTTTGTATTTGCACCCTTATCCCGTGTGAATTTGTATTTCCAAAATGTATAAAATTAACGGACAAAACATGAAAATCGACGCCGCTGTAGAATATTTACTTGCTCAGCAACAATTAGCCAATCCTCCCACCCCCAGCAATCAACCAGCTAGTTCTTTAAGAAATTTACAATTAATTAATAGTTTACCCACTTTCGATGGCGAAAATTCAGCCAAAGTGTCCGATTTCCTAGACCAAATTAGCCATTGTGCTAGTCTTTCTGGCTGGGACGACGCTGCTAAATTAGAAATATTAGCACTAAGGCTCTCAGGGTCTGCAAAAATATTTTACGACACCCAGAAAGCCGAATTACAACGCCAGGGTAAAATTATAATGTATCCTCTAATTTCAGAGCGACTTCTAAGCCCGATTTCGTAAGGAGAAAACCCCCCTAGTCCTCTTACAACAGATGACTAATATTCAATCCCTACCAACAGAGTCTCCTGAAACTTTCGCGGATAGGATTAGACATATCCAGACCGCTATTAGTTTGAAAGCTCAAGCTAACCCACTCGAGGCCTTACAAACAATTTTAGATAAACTGGCCCCGATGCATTCCTGAAGTCACTTCCTCAACCGCTTCGTAATGAGGTGCGAACTAAGCTACCTCAAAAATTAGATGAAGCACTTTCTTATATGCCAATGCCCTAAAAGAAGTTCAGGCTTCTGAATCAAACCCTACAGTTTTCGCTGTTACTACGAAAACTTCCAATACTCGTACACCCCCATCTCCTTGTCGTTACTGTGGACAAATGCATTTCCACAGAGAATGCCCACATCGTAATAAAAGTCAAAAGCCACAATTAAAACCAATGTAGAGTCTACAATGTAATAAAGAACAGACCTTGTCGCCATTGTTCCGGTCCACATTTTGACGTGGACTGCACCAACAAAATTAGACCAAAACCTCGTACTAACTTTGGCAAAATGCCTAAGAAATTTAATATTCCTCAAAATTTTAATCACAGAGCAAATAGTAATAATCGCTATAATAATAATAATAATCAATATTATAGTAATAATCATAGTCCTCGAATTAATTCAAACAATTCGCGATTTAACCCTTATTCAGATAGACCCCAGTATAGTCATAATAATAATAATGGTAGCAATAACCTCCAAAATAGGCCCACTTGCCAATTTTGTTCAAAATTTGGACATACGGCTCGTAATTGTTTCCAAATACAGCCCAAAACGAGTTAGCCCTCAGTCGCTTTCTCGAAAACCTGATATGACTATGGCGCAATCATAGCTGCTTCCATCAGTCCTGTCTAACTAGGTAATACCTAACTATGGCATCACGTCCCTTCATTTGCATGCGGACAATGTCAAAAAGTTCAAATTTTTCTGGCGAATCTATACCTTCGCAATTAAAAGGCAATTTGCCTTTCCGTAATCATTAATTTGCGCACCGTATCTAGCACTTAATAAATTAAACATTCAATTTTCAAATAGTACTCAAACGCACCAATTTAGTACTAATCGCTAAGTTCACTAAAATCCATAGTAACTAGCCACAAAATTTCTGTGCCACCTCGCGCACACAATACATAACACTTGAAATAACATACTTGACATAATCTCTTGAGATTATTCTCATTCTATCACACTTCTCAACTATTCTCAACTCTACAAACTACACCACATGTATATATTAGTATATATTAACCATATAATTAACAAACTTATGAACTATATATATATACATATATAAAATGCATGTAATCAATTAATTAGTCTTAGGAACAAAAATGTATATTACTTACAATAATTTATAATTTATTTTATTTTGCAGAAATCAAGATGACCAAGTGAATTTGTTTAATATTTTTTATATGTGATGATATTAAAATTTTGTTATATATAGTATTGACTAATTAAATAATTTTTTTTTTCAGTTCGCCTTAAAAGGAAATTAAATAATTTGTATTATTCTTGTGCTTGTCTGTCATTTTTATTTGAATGTTATATTTTTATAATACTTAATTGTTTTCTTGTATTGTTCAAGGTTATATTCAACTCATCTAGAAAACGCAAAACAGTTGAAAGAACTCATAGCTATAGAAACGGCCGAAATACTTGCACGTACCCCTCAAGCTAGCTATATCATCTTTACCTCTTAGCTTTAATAATTTTTACACTAATATTTGTTGAAATTTAAATTTGTTTAACCTCTCTTTTACAGATCCAAGAATCTTCGTCGACTGCACCATTGCATGTGCATGAATGTTATTGCATGCGAATGAATTTAATTGCATGAAAATTGCATATGAATTATAATTGCATGTTACTTGTAAATATTTAAAAATATCTATCATTCATTATTTGTAATTTAATATTCTGTTGAATACTATCATTTTCAGATACACAAGACTTTACCAAAGGAATTGACACTAAACTTCGGATTCCTCATGATCCTATAATCCTTCCGCATCCCGCTCGCTTATTAAATATATATATTTCTTTATTTATGTATTTTGTGTATTTATTTATGTGTTAATTATTTTTGAAATACTTAAGAGTTTTTTTTTGTCCATATAGAGTTAATTCAAGAAAGTACATACACACCTACAGTACCGACTTGTCTACATTGATCACCTAGTCTACCCTTGCCAGTCACATATTCATCAGCAACACTCTCACTCGCCAAGCAGTGTTCGCCTATCAGCCTACCACCACAGCAACGCTCACCCACTCACGCAGCGTTCGCTCCAGTAGAAGATATTCAAACACCACAGCAACGCTCACACATCCAAGCAGCGTTTGCCGCAGAAGAAGATGACTGCAGCCTACAACACACGGCAACCTTGCAGAGGTTACAGACACGCCTCTCGATAACTTCCAAGCCTCTACTACTCCAGATTATCTCCCAAATTTTTCGTGCCGAAAAATTTCTCCAGGAGGGGGGATAATGTAGGGGAAGAACGAAATGAAAAATAATAGTTTTTAAAAATAATTTAGAATATTTTATAATGTGAATTTAACTTCAAGAAGAGTGTATTTTAGTATCAGGTACTGTAAATTGGGATCATACTAAATAGAAAAACAAAGGCACAAATCCCGTTAGGGCAAACCTTTGTAAGAAAATTCCCCCGCGAGAGAGAGAGCAATTCCAAAGAAGAGAGCCATCAGCTTTAAAAGAGTAAAGAGTAGAGAGTCTAAGCTCAACCTTCAAAGAGGACACTTCAGGAATTGCTCTCTTAGTATCAGTGCCAGTTTCACGATAAATTAAATAAGTTTATAATACCAAATAAGTTGTTATTATTATTTTAACAGAACATATTTATTTATAAAACAGTAGTGTGTTCTTAATTCTTATATTCTATCTCAAACAAACACACAAGCCCTTATCGCTAAAACGCTCAAGCCACAAACTACCTACACACAAACATCACCAATCACATTACACTCGATAATGCTCGCCTCCACACCAGCTCAGAAGTTACTGGATTTTTTTGGATGACATGTTTTGCCCCACTTTCCGCATATCCCTTATCTTGCAAGCCCAGAACTATCACTTTTCACCAGGCTAAATGATCATTTGAGTGGGCTTTTTTCTGATGTCAACGAGGTGAAAGATGCTGTTAAAACTTGGATGCGGGAAAACTTAAGGAAACAGATTCAAATTGAAAGGAAGTCGTTGGAATATTTTTTGAGAAAATAGTAAAAACCTGAAAGACGTATTGAGTAAAGTGGTACGTCCATTCCATCGATTTTCACCAAAACCTTGCCTAAACGAAATATCAAGTTTCAGCCTTCTGCGATTTTCATTTTTTTGAGTTATGCTGACACACACAATACACACCAAGACCAATTTCTAAAAAGCAATTTTTTTGGGTCAATGGATCCCAAAACATGTATTGGAAAATTTGATACGATCGCAATAGTTCCTCTTAGCAGGAATAAAGAGAAAGTAAAAAAATAAATTAAGTTCATAAATTAATAGAGAATATAGATTAAAAAAGCAATGTACGTACTACACATTGTTGAACGAGATAGTAATGGTTGCAATATTTCTAAGAAATATAATCTGTATTACAGGCAGTAATAGTGGGCAAGGGATGTCTAACTTTCAGATGATTGTTCGATTCACTGAGCTGTATAATATGATTGTAACAGGCAGAAAAATAAAGGAAACAGATTCAAATTATTGTCCACAATCTCAATCGTATTTGGCTGAATACCACTAGAGAGTTAATAGACATCTGTCAGCTTCATGCCTCCATGGAGAGTAGCATCGCTAGACATAGTGAAATTATTCACTCAGAATGCACTGTTCTTCCTATTTTATTATTTTTTAATTCAACTTCGGATTTTCGTATTAAAATAAATTGAAAAAAAAAATCTGGCGTGAAACACTCACACGACTTTCACTTACTCTAAATCAAAACAATTAAATCAAGAAATTTTTTAATCAATACAATTAAATCAAGAAATTTTTTTAAAAATTGCAACGTTAAATGAGCAGCCTATGCGCCTATGTGGAGCGCTCTATGCCAAACCCAAATGTTCGTGTAAATTTAAATTTAAACTAGCTACAGACCTCTCCAATTCCTCTCTAAAAATTTTTTTTCAAAAAAAGTTTGCAATAAAAGTGATACATTTCTATCTGTGCATCAAACATTCCAAGTTTAAAGAAAATCTTTGTAGCCGTTTTCAAGAAAATTCCAAAAAACTCAAAAATCTATTCTGTAAAATCACACTTTCGGTGCCGAGTTCTTTCAAATTTTGGGATTCTATCTATGCTTATAATGTTTATTAATATGTAGATGATAAAATCATATATTATACTGGGGTGGTACTTTAAAGGAAAACATAACGCTACTGATCCCCCCACAGTCCCCCAAATTATCAATTTTCCCGAGATATTGTTTTAAATAGAAATGATAGGTATTTGTGTGGGTAGATAATATGTAGATTGTAGATTGTTGTAGGGGATTATTGCACTGCCACCTGAAAGATCTTTTGTGCCCCCCCCCCCGGAGCCTTCTCCAATGCACAGTCAGCCTCCAAGCAGTGTTCTCTAGCTACAGACAACACCGCCCATCACTGGACAGTGAGTTGTAGAGGCACGTAGGAAGTGAAAATCTAAGGGCAGCACGCTGGATCCGAACCCGAGACCTGGCTGCCAGTCCAGCGCGCCACCCCTGAGCCAATCACTTCCTTATCCCTTGGCTTTCGCCAATTAACTAGGGACAGAGACCCTAGTTTCTGTACTGTGTTTGTCCTTGTCTGTAGATTGTAGAGTGTATGTAGTTTAAGTGTATTGTATACTGTTCTGACGAAGTGCATAGAGTGCAGCTACTTCCCAATAACTGCATGCAACAGTTACCCCTTGCGGGCGTGTAGATAGCATAGGAAGTTTAAACAAAATCATTGGATCCGTTTTGATGCATGATTGCACTACCGGTTGATGGATTTTGCTCGAAATCTTCTTGTCTGATGCGGTGGTAATACCTAAACGGAATACCAAGTTCGTGCTTCCTGCGACTTTTCATGCTTAAGATATTCTCTTAACACACACGCACACAGTCACACACTCGCTAAATACAGACTATTCGCTAAAAACAGTTTTTTCGTATTCAGGGAACGGTAAAACATGTATTTTCGGTAAAACTCAATTTCGAAAATTTGATCTGACGGTAACCCGGCCTTTCTACTAGGAGTGCGAAAAAGTAATAAATTCTGAGAAGTATTGGTCTCATCTCCTAGACAAACTGGCTGTGGAAATAACTTTTCAATAGAAAAGATACTGTCTTCAACCACGATAACGCGTGACCACATATTTCTTTGGCTACCACACAGAAACATTTGCGACTTGATTTCACCTCATCCACCATACTCTCCAGATTTAGCCCCCACACAGACTATCATCTGTTTAGATTTCTACAAAACTTCAACGGGAAAAGTTTTTTAAATGTTTCGAAGAAATGAAATTGTACTTGGAATTTTTTTTTTTTTTTTTAAGAGAAACCAGTTAAATTTTGGGAAGATGGAATCTTAAAAGTGTCTAATAGGTTGAAAAGTATTTGCTGAGAGGGCTTATGTAAGTGAATCAAGTTTTGTACATTCAGAGTGTTTATTGATGTTGTTGCTGATCAATCCTAAGATATATGGCACGTACTTTTGAGACAACTCAATTATTATTTATTTACTAAATCTTATGGAGAAAAAACTTAAATAGAAGGGAACTAGGATACTGTGGTCTGATTAGAAACTCAGGGGACTAATCAGTACTCGTAATTTCCCCCTCTAATACTAAGTTCATGTATTTAGATAGTAGCGATATAATTTATTTTATTTAAGTAAGATAATACATAATACTTTTTGAGCATGTCTTGGTGAGAGGTATAAGAGAGAAGATAGTGGTACACGGATGGTGGCTATGGGGAAGCCTAGATCAATAC
Source organism: Triatoma infestans (assembly GCA_011037195.1). Taxonomy (NCBI): domain Eukaryota; kingdom Metazoa; phylum Arthropoda; class Insecta; order Hemiptera; family Reduviidae; genus Triatoma; species Triatoma infestans. The sequence continues at coordinate 47,104 of JAAEAF010001016.1, read as the reverse complement.
TACAGGGTGGTGGGCCGTCGAGAACATGCGTTTCAACATTCGCTATCTTTCTCGCTAGCTCAATCTCTCCTATTTCTTGTGCACCACGCCAGCCTCCACTATGTACAGCCATCGCTTGAACTCTTCTCCTACAATCTTCCTTTCCTTTTCCTAGTAATATTCCAGTTTCTTCATGCCTTGTCTTGTCTCTTACACAGCACATACACTGGCAATAACAGCTGGAAACTGCAAATACTATATAGCTTTCGCCACTAACTTTCCCATTAAAGCCATCTCCAAAATTCCAACAATCCCTCGTATTCGTTTCGAATAAAGCAAATATTAATTTTAACACTTAGGCCTTTGTGTCGTATAATTCATACGCATTCCAATATATATATATATATAATCTGATGTGAAACACTCACACAGTTTTCTCTTACTGCAGTTTACAAAATTGTAATCGACAAATTTTATAGTTAGCATACCAAATTTAATTTTTTTTTTTTTATAAATTTAAGGCGCTTCAATATCTTTGGTCATTGGCGCCCGGAGCCTTCTCAGTGCACTGCCGGCCTCCGGACAGTGTTCTCTCGTTACAGACAACACTGTCCTCACCGGACAGTGAGCTGTAGAGGCTCCTAGGAAGAAAAAATATAAGGGTAGCACAGCTGGACTCGAACCCGGGCCTCCGCGTGGGAGTCCAGTACGCTAACCACTTCCCTCCAAATTTAATGAAATTCGTCGATGTTTTTATGGAGAAAATTGCGAAAATTGAAAAAAAAAAAAATTCAGTAAAAACACACTTCCTGTTTACTAATTTTTTTGGAATTTGGAATTTTGGTGATCTATTTATATCTAATTAATTTTGTTTGGATGGTAGAATTGTATAATGAACTAAGATAGCACTTTAGAGGAAAATAAAACCTTACCCCTCCTCCAAAAGCCCACGTAAATAAGTTTATCTGGAGAAATGTTTCAAATAAAAGATGTAGCCTTTTATATGTGTAGTTCACATAATTAGTTAAAAGCAAATCGTTTGAAGCCGTTATTTTTAGGAAAAAATAACAGAAAAGTGAAAAACAATTTTCAGTAAAAACGCACTTTCGATCATCCGATTTTCTTCAACCTTGGAATTTTAACAAAATATTTAATTCTAATTAATATAATTTAGATGATAGAATTGTACAATAAACTGAAAAAGCACTTTAGAGGAAACCTAACTCTAGACCCTCTCCACACAAAATTGGGCTTAATGAATTTTTCCGGAGAAATGTTACAAATAAAAGTTGTAGATCTTTATATGTGCAATTGATATATCGGGAAAATGGAAAAAAGTAGAAAAATCCATTCAGTAAAGTGGTACTTCCGGTTGAGGAAGTTTCGTCTTATAGTCGGATCCCATGGTGATACCTAAACAGAATTATCAAATTTGAACTTCCTGCTTTTTTTTATTTTTAAACTACATACATATACACACACACACACAGACACACCAATTTTTACAAATCACATTCTCGGACCTGGGTGACGTCAAAAAGTTTATTTCCGAAGAAAACTCGATATCGAAAATTTGACTTGATTACAATACTTTCTCTTACAAGGAAGTGTAAAAGGAAGTAAAAATCTGCTGTGAAACACTCACACGACTTCTCTTATTGCAGTTTACATAGGTATAAATTGACTATTTCTCTTTAAACATATAATTTCTAACTATATATTTAGTTACTTTGAATTTACATGAATGTGAAGAGTCTAAAATTTATAAAATAGCTTTTTTGAAACAAATATAACCTCCCCTCCCTCAAAATCCCTCTTAAATCAATTTTCTCGGAAGAAGTTTCACAAAAGTGATGTCTGTACGTATATGTATAGTTACTACACCAAGTTTAATGGTCACCCTTCGGTGTTTTTTCAGAAAACTGAAAAAAAAACTGATTACTAAGAACATGCAATTTTTATGCAACATATTCTATGGATGACAGAATCATAGATTAAATTAAAATAGTACTTTAGAAGAAAACATAACCCCGCCACTCTCCCAAAACCCTTTTTGTTACATGAACTTTTCCGAAGAAAATGTTTCAAATAAAAATTGTAGCTCATTTTAATAGGATGCGAAAAGAAGGATCTAAAGCATTTGCAACAATTCATACAGCAGTCACAACGCGTCAACAACCTTTCTCTTTACTCAGTTTAAATCTTTCACTACCATTTTATATATTACTGTAAAATCCAGGCAGTTCGTGTTACTTTCCATATTATGCAGTGTTCAGCATTACTTTGTGATATGATAGCGTCAACAACCTTTCTCTTTACTCAGTTTAAATCTGGTGCACTACATTGCACTATATTACGTTAAATCCAGGCAGTTCGGTTACTTTCCATATTAGCAGTGTGCCGCATACTTGGATATGATAGCAAGAAGAAAGAAGATATAATTTTTAAATAATAAATAAATCTAAAAATTATAGCTAGTGGTTCCAGCCAGCCGCTATCTACAGGTCAAGAACCGCGGCAAAACCCTTTCAAACAGGGGTCAACATACAGTCAAAAGAACCGCCGGCAAAACCCTTTCATACAAGGGTCAATGTACACCTGGCCTGTATTTCCTTCATACAAGGGTCAATGTACAACAATCAATAGGCCACCTGGCTACTATCTGACACCACCCCGGCCACCGACCTCCACTAGGGTCAATATACTACGAGAGATGTCTTACTGTGGCACGTACTTACACATCAGCCGATGTGTGAGTAATGCAAATATAAACGTCGCTCCGCTGGAGGAGGGGATCAGCTACCAATCAGTTATCCATCAGTCATTCTATCAGTCATACATCAGTTACCAATCAGTATTCTATCAGTTTTCCATCAGTCATCATCAGTTATCAACCAGTTAGGCATCAGTTAAGTTCGAGTTATCAAGCAGTTAAGTTTCACACATCGCGAGCGCGTCCCTATTCAAGGTTTTAAACATTACTTGTTTAATATTTATATTCATTTCGTAATTCTTATATTCATTTACAATTGTGCATCTTAGTTTTTCTATTTCAAAACACTTTAAATTATTTGTAAAATATAGTTTATTTTCGTAAATCAGTAGTACGTATTTCGAATAACAACTCTCTAAAACTCTCTAACTAACAACACTCCTCACTTCAACTCCCAATACCAAGACATCTGATACCAATACAACTTCCAGTTTATTTAATGTCATGAACCCAATTTCTCTCCTTTTCATACCCATTATATGCATTGTATAAATTAAAAGTAAGTAAAGTAAAGTAATGCCTATTTTTTCAGGCGGGCTTTAACGTCCACCATATCCAAATTAGTGTCCGTGGACGGGCGGAAGCACCTACTTTACTATGAACATTTTTTTAAAACAAATATAAAAATTTAGTTATACGCTGGACTCGAAACTTAGGGTCCCTCCCACCTACCAGTCATGCTCCATAACCAATAACACCAAACACAACACCCCCCCTATATGCTTGTATCTTTAACTTGATATACCAAGTTTTAAGAACAATTTTGGATCCATTTTCTCGGTCCCGAGAAAAATATTCCTCTAATTCCTTCCCCATCTTCTTCTCAATCCTCATCCCCCCAATCATCCTGCATCCTTCAAAAAACATAAAAAAAATCGTTTTCAGTGAAGTGTTTGACCGATTTTGTGACCAAAACCTTATTGTCAGGCAAGTCCCCCCCCCCCCCCCCATTACTGTAACTTAAACTTAACCCCGAAACCAGCGATTAAAACCACTTTTTTCAGGTCTGCAGAGACCTAAAAACGTTGTATTTCCGTTGAAACCTCGTTAACAAAAGTTTGATAAGATTGCAATATTTCCTGCGTAAGCAGTAAGAAAAAGTAAAAAGAAAATACCTTTTTATTTATTATATAAATAAGGATTGAATTTCACTTTTTAATTTAATGAATATGCGTGGGCAAGTGTAGCCCATTTGACAATGTATAAATGTTTTTCTTTTATCCAAATTATAATTATTTCTTTGAAAATTACATCAAAGAGAAACGAGAATTTATATATAAATATATTTGTATGAATATTTTTTTTCCTTTATTTTATGAAAAGAGAGGTAAGTTTTTTAAAATATTTTTTGCGCTTCATAGTCCCTTCTGTGCCTTTTATATATTTTTTTTTAGTATATATAAATTTATCAGTTTTTTACTAATTCGCTGATAGCAACAAACCTTCAAAAGATCACAAAAAAAAAAATAAAAAAATCCAGAAAATCATTTTCAATAAAAGTTTTGTAAGTAAATATTAAATTTTCCTGACAAAGCAAATTCACCCAGAATTCTTTTGAATTCAGTTTTTTTCCCCAACATATTCGAAATATTTTTCGCCATTTTCGCGAAAATTCTGTAAAATTTAGAAATTTATTTAAAAAAATCTGGCATGAAACACTCACACGACTGTCTCTTACTGCAATTATACATAGTTTTTATTTATGATTTATTATTTATTTTTTAGAGTATTACCTAATTACAAATTTCAGATGCAGAAAATGTATGCAAAAACCTCATTTTCTCCCATTTCCTATTCACGCTGGCGTTCCACAAGGAAGCATACTTGTTCCCCTTCTTTACACAGTATATACTGCTGACCTCCCATTACATTCTAGTACTGTCACTTTCACCTTCGCCGACGATGCGGCCATTCTATCCCCTCACAATGATCCCGTCATGTCAACTTTACATCTTTAATCCCAACTCAACATCCTCGAACCCTGGCTTCCGAATGTGGAGAATCAAAGTGAATAAATTCAAATTCTATCCCCTCATAATGATCCCGTCATGTCAACTCGACATGTTCAATCCCATCTCAACATCCTGGCTCCGAAAGTGGAGAATCAAGGTGAATCAACTCAAATCTAATTACATAGTCTTCATATTAAACCGAAAAACCCTTCCTCTTATATATTCCAACCAAATTCCTTTACCTCCCGTCACAAAAGTTCGTTACCTTGGTCTCAATCTTGACAAACGACTAAGCTGGAATCCCCCCAAACCCTCAAAAATCAATTTCCTGGAAAAATACTTCAAATAAAAGCGACATTTTTTGTATCTAATGTTTAAAGAAAATCGTTCCAGCACTTTTTGAGGAAATCGTGAAAAAGTGGGGAAAAAAAATTATTCATCAAAGTCGAATTTCCGGTTGATGGATTTTTACCAAAACGTCAGATGTCGGTGGAGTGCCTAAACAGAAAATTTGTATTTCCAGAGATTTTTCGTTCTAGAAATACTTTGTCCTCACATCCACACGCACACATTACAGATAATTCGCTAAAAACATTTTATTCATATCAGTGGGACCATGAAGTATGTATTTTTGGCGAAAAATTGCAAATATTATCGAAGTTGAGCTATTTAATTTTGGAAAAGATATGTACATATTTAAGTGAAGAAGATTTAAGTGAGGTGGTAAAGCACCTTTAGCCACCTTATTTACGCCTATGTCCCTATACAAGCAGCAATACATAGCGACCAAGTCAGCAATCATACACGAATATTTAACATGCTCTTGACATCAATTTTTTATAATTTGCATTATACTTCTTACTAACCTGTATTCGTGCCTCTGGTAGTCCTATTTTTTCTGCTAATCGTTCTCTAGCGAACACATCTGGATAATGAGTTCTTTCAAATTCTGAAAAAAAAAAATTGTTTTTTGTTAATCCACAAAATCGTATAAATAAATGATTAAAAATAAGGAACTGAGAATTTTTTAATATTAAGTAATTAATCATTTGGAATTAGATTTTCAATCTGGCATAATTTTCAAGATAAGTAAGTGGTGTATGTTAAAGTTGGTCCTCAGTAAACCTGAAACCAGTCTCTTCCAATGAAAACTGAATTTCGAAAATTTGGCACGATCGCAATACTTCCTCTTTTAGCATTTAGAGAAAATAAAAAAGTCATATGAGTGTTTCACACAAGTATTTGTTGAATAGAGCATTTCTTTTTATCGATATGACTAAATGCGATACAGAATAACGCTTAGTCAAAATTGGTTGACTATTCAGACTTCGCGGTGAGTTGCTCTATTTAAAATTATACCTTTTGGGTTGAGAGAAGTAACTCCCTTGTGTTCGCTTTGTAACTCCCACGCGAGGGAGGATGTCTACCACTTTTTTGGCTAAGTGTTCCATTCTCTCCGAGTTACGTTCCCTTTATGTTAGTTGCGACAAACTATTTAGATCACTTGTTGTGGTTGGTTCCGCAGAACTGGAATGCATCAGAAATGTTTTTCGTGATATTAGCCTGCTTCTATTTGTAGTCATCGACCGGTTTCGGGCGTTTGCCCATCATCAAGATGTTTTTGTCAAACAGTGTAATAACATAAACTTGCACAGAACAAATACAGGTTGATACACTCTGATATCTAGATCACAGTTGATATTGTTCCTCAATGGCGAAAACAGCATTGGGATTTTGCGAGACAAGCCTGGCAATATAGATTCAATTTAATTATGGAATTTAATTTTAAGTTATTTTTGATATTATAACTCCTTTTTTCAGGCTCCTTTTTTTTTGTTTTAAATAAACGTATTTAGTAAACTAATTTATTTATTTATTTTTTATATTTATTTTATTAAGTTTAAGTGAATTACTTATTTCTATTTTTTTTTTTTTTTTACTTTATACAGATAAAGCCAACAATTGTAATAAATTATCATTTTTTTTTCTCTCTTTTTCTTTCTTTCTATGTTTTCTAAGTTTTGTATGTCCTAGTTAGTAGCTTTTATTTTCTTAAATGTTCATTCAAATTACAAAACAATTTCTAATTATTATTATATTATATGTACATCAACCTCCGGTAGACGGCTTACCATTGCCGTAGAATACTTCTATCTTTTTTACATATATCTATTATCTTTTTTTCCAAATAAAGCATTATTATACAGAATAGCATTATTCAAATAAAAATAGCAAACCTTTGAGGTAAACAGAAGAAAAAGTTCTACAAATAAAATAATTGCTCATGAATTCGACCATGTGGGGAGATTTATTTGTACAGACTTGTTTTCCTTTTAGCTAAAAGAATTCTACCTTATCAACCTAATGGGACACTTTATTTGCCCTATTATAAGAGCATAGATAGATTTTCCTTATACAACCTCTTACAGTGGTCGTCGGTAATTACTGAATCTTTCAGGCTTCCGCGGCCATTTGCCATTTAAAACACTTAGGATTCCGGGTTGAGGTTGCATCAGTGGTTTATTATAAACCGACGTTTCGGCCATATTAGAATAGACTTCTTGAGGGTAGTGCCGCCTCCAAAAACCCGTATGTGTTCTTTTAGATTCCACAGCCGTTTTCATGAAAACCACTTGAGTTCCTGGTTGAGAGCGCGTCAGCAGTTTGAAAAGTCAATTCAATAAAATTATCAGGAGATTTTTTTGTTGGCCGTTAGTTATAATATGAAAACAAGAATTAGTTGGCTTCACTACAGACTTAACATTTCTACTGTAATCTCACCAATGTATTTTGTTTTTTGATTGTGGTTTATTTTATAATTTTTTATGTTTATAACTCTTTATTTATTTTTGTTTTGTATTGTTCCTGAAGAAGACAAACAAAGTTTGTCGAAACGTCGAACGTGTTAATTATTATTAAAAAACAATTAAAAAAAAGTTATATTTTTTTTTGGTTTATTGATTTTTACCCTGAATTGGTCGTGAAGCCAACTAATTCTTGTTTTCAATTCAATAAAGTAGTATTTCCGGTTGACCAGGCTTGATAAAAATCTTTTTGTCGGATCCTCTGGTAGCACTTAAACTTAATAACTAGTTTCAACTTACTGCTATCTTCCATTTTTATTTTCTCTTACTGCTAGTAAGTCGAAACACTGCGATAATGCCAAATTTTCGAACTTGAGTTTTCACCAGAAATATATGTTTTAGGGTCCTCTGAATTCGAAAAAAAATTTTTAGCGAATAGTCTCTGCGTGTTAACATTATATCTCAAAAAATTTCAAAGTCGCCGGGAAGCTCAAGCTTGGTATTCCACCGCATGAGACACGAAGATTTCGGACAAAATCCATCGACGAGGAGTGCTACTTTATAGAATAGTTTTTTTTTGTTTTTTGTTTTTTTTCCAGTTATTTCTGATTTTCTCGAAAATGGCTCCAACAATTTTCTTTAAACTTTGTATACTAATTATACACATAAAAACCTCATAATATTAATGCACATGTAAAACATTGATAGAATTCAAAATTTGGTTAACCGGAAGTGCATTTTTACAGAATATGTTTTTTAGTTGTTTTTTTTTTTTGGAATTTTCTCGAAAACTTTTACAACGATTTGGTTTAAACTGAAACAGTTGAATTCGGGGTTCTTTCAGTTAGTTTAAATTTAAATTTGTACAAGCTTTGTTGGTTTTGATATAGACCACTCCACAAAAGGCTTCTTAGTTATACAAATAAAATCCCACCACCATTTTTATAGCCAGCCCGACTGAACATTGGAACGTTACAATTTTAAATAAAATTTCTTGATTAATTATATTAATATAATTATAATAAAGTCGTGTGAGTGTTTCACACCAGACTTTTTAGTTAGTTGACCACATACATACATACACACACACACACACACACACCAGAACAACTTTTCGGCCTCAGGGGATCTTGAAACTTGTATTTCCGGAGAATACCTCTTTGTGAGAGCAAGTAATAATTTCCACAAGAAAAGCCATGTGACTGTTATCGCAGAATTTTCTTTTAATTTTCCAATTATTATACTTTTCTGTAGAAGTTTTCCTGGTATAAAAGAGAGAGAGATGAGTTTGATGTTGGGCGGCCGGTATCTATTATTTACTATTGAAAAAAAGAAAGAAATTTGTGTCTTGTGTATAAGTATAATAGTTTTGTGGGTGTTTAATATTTAGGTTGGGGTCCTTAAAAATATAAAGATCTAAAGATAGTCTCTTAAGGTACCTGAGTTTTGTAACTCTAGCCAAGAATATGGACCGACTGTCGGTATACAACTGAAGGAAGACTAAGGGGGTATCGTTTTAAGCTAATCCTTCCCTCTTTTTCTACTCCATAGCCTGATCTTAGTGGACCTGTCTCGACCCAAACTCATCTATGGCGGTTCAAGTCAAAAGATCTGGTTACAATCAGACCTACAGCGCTGTCGGCTTTTCCTTCTAAACAAATCCATTAACCATGCAGAGGGGAGCAATTCGGACGCCAACACTTCTATATGTTCGGCCAAAGCACAACTAAATCTCATCCTTTCTTTTTAATGGTTATTTCTACATTTTTTTTTTCACAATAGTGTAATGACAACAGATAGTACTTCTTTTCATATGTAAGCATTTCCAGCAAAGAATCTGTCCGTTAATATCTTTTATTTTTTTAATTTAATAATTTTCAGTCACAATAAAGTTTGTTACTTTCTCTTACCGTTGGAAGAACAATTACTGCGATTGTGTCAAATTGTTGAAATTGATTTTTTCCTCGAAATATATGTTTTGAAAAACTTACACCAGTGAGTTGCGGCTGGTACATGCATATGCACTGTGGTAACCCAAAGAACAAAGAAAAACTGAATTCTGTTTGTATTTCTAAATAAAAACATACATTATACAAGTGTAATAAAACTGGTTAATAATTTACTGATTAAATTTTGCACGTTGCGCAATTAAAAATTCTTATATGAAACACTCTTACTCCTGTTAATATAATTATATATAACTATAGAAGTGTTTGTTGACCGTTGATGAATTAGGTTATGAAAAAATTTGGTAAGGATCCGTCAAGAGAGAAACATTCAATTATGCCAACGTTTCGAAAGAGTTTCCTGTCTATATCATGGCTTTAACTTATAAATATACTGTTTTTTTTTTAATTCAAGGCGCGTCAACATCTATGGTGATTGGCGCCAGGAGCCTTTTAGTGCACCGCCGCGCTCCGGACAGTGTTCTCTCGCTACAGACAACACTGTCCCATCTATTCTTTAAAAACCAGTAAGGCAATTATCTTTTCGGATAATCAGAGTGCCCTCAGCAAGTCGGACCACCTTAACATAAAAAACACCTTTGTTGTGGAAATTTATAGGATATGGAAGGAATTGTCTGTAAAAGGAACTCACGTTAAACTGGTCTGGATTCAAGGTCATATGTTGAAGGGAATGAAAGGGTCGATGCTATGGCCAGAAGAGTTACGGAGGAAGGAGAAGACCTTGCTATATTATTACCGCCTTCAGACGTTCTGCCACTCATTAAGAACAGTGTTATGATGGAATGGCAGAATAAGTATTTTAATGGCACCAAGGGACGATTCTATAAGGAGATTAATCCAAGTGTTAGAAACAGACCTTGGTATGCTTATGCTGGAATTAAGAAAAATTTTTGTAGAACTTTTTGCAGATTACGTACAAATCATGGCATCTGCAAGCAGTATTTGGTGAAAATAAATGCCGAAACGACCACTATATGCGAGGTTTGTGGAGAAATCGAAGACCTCGAACATATTATTATGTGTTGTTCTTTGTATATAGCAAAAAGACAGGCTATGCTAACAGAGATAAGTCGCCTGCTAATTAACCCTTTCAGCTGTAGCACAATGTTAATGAGCAATAACGTGGAAGTAAATAAAGCAATTTTGAAATATTTGGTTGAGATAAACGTTAAAATATGGTTTTTACACATCTTTAATCACCTCCTTGGATTTTGAAATTTTGTAAATAAATATTTATTTTATTATAAGTTTTAGGTTAGGTTGAAGGGATTGTACGAGTACTCCACCCAAATATAAGTGTGTATAAGGTTGCCTATGGGTGTATAAGTTAGCTCATTGGTATGAATGTATTTATTAGGATGTGTGTATCGATAGGTGTGCGTACAAGGTTGCCTGAGTGTGCACAAGGTGTGTATTCTGACAGTAGTATGAATGTATGTGTGTGTTTATTAGCAAGAATGAGATACGCTAGAGCACATTTGCGAAGGATAAAGTAAAGGGTGTTTATGTTTCCCTGTGGAGGTTTATGCTTTTTATAAGTAATAAATACGTCTTTAGTACAAGTCAATGGCTATGCTCGACCAGCTAATGCCAAAAAAAAACTGTCATGACCGAGCAGTGAGCTGTAGAGGCTCCTAGGAAGAAAAAAATCTAAGGAATAAATTAGTACCAATGAGCTAATCCCTTCCCTATATATAGATAATCTTGAAGATGTGGAAAAAATATTTTTCGTGCAACATATAAACTTACAAAAATTTTTATACCACAGAAACATAAACAAAGATAAAAATAAAAGTCACTAGTTGCTTGTGTTAAATCATTTGCTCATTTTTTTTCAATCATTTTGATCATTCGTTCTAATGAAAATGTAGTGGTGGTGGTGGGGGGCAAGTAACAACCGACTAACCAACCCCTTATATTTAACATTTCATGTCATAAATTCCGCAAAACTAAGTAAAATCTTTTCTTTTTTTTAAATGTTTCAAATAAAAGTCATAGGTCATATCTGTGCAGTTAGCATTTCAAGTTTAAAGGAAATCGTTAATGTGGCTTATGAGATAATTCCAAAAAAACACTTTTTTTTTTAAACTTTTCCGAGAAAATTTATTTAAGGGGGTTTTCATATGGAGGGAGAGGTTTATGCTCTCCTCAAAAAAAAAGGTGCTTTATAAAGTTTAAAGTCTCTTCCATTCATGTAAGTTGATAGCAACTAAACATCTAGTAAGAATTGTCTGCTTGAGATTCTTTCTGTCATGGATCTCCGAATAATGTACGGTTCCGCCACCTGGATAGCAGGCAGTTAACTTAATTAATATTTCCCTAGAAATAAATTATATTTCTAGAGGTGCATGCACTGTATCCTTTGAACTGTTTTTTTTACTTTCTCATACACCTAGTAAGAGGAAGTATTGTAATGTGTAAAATTTTCGACATCAAGTTTTCACCAGAAATATCCATTTTGAGGTCCCCTGAGTCCAAAAAAATGGTTTTTAGCAAATGGTCTGGGTGTGCGTGTGTGTGTGTGTGTATACTTGAACAGCATAGCTCAAAAACGTAAAACTATAGAAAGTTGAAACTTGATATTCCGTTTAGATATCACCATGGGATCTGCCAGTACGTTATCTGTCAAAATTCCTCAACCGGAAGTACCACTTTACTAGTTGTTTCTTTTACGTTTTTGCGTTTTTTCAAAAAATGGCTCCGACGATTTTCATCAAACTTGGTATATCACTACACATACAAAGAGCTACAACTTTTATTTGAAACATTTCTCTGGGAAAATTCATTTAAGGGCATTTTATGGGACAAATACATTTTATGGGAGGGGTGGGGTTATGTTTTTCTCTAAAGTACTATCACATTGTTGATTATACAATTTTATCATCCAAACAAAATTAATTAGAAATAAATAGATGACCAAAATTCGGAGTTTCATGAAAATTAGTAAACCGAAAGTGCGCTTTTACTGAACAGTTTTCGACGAATTTCATTAAATTTGGTACACTTACTGTAAAATTTGTCAATTATAATTTTGAGAAGTGGTGTAAGAGAAAGTTGTGTGAGTGTTTCACACCATATTTTCTTTTTATACGGAAACCAGTGAAGCAATATCTTGGGCCATTGTAGGACTGAACTAACGCTCTACTTCCCCATGAGAATATTACCTTCCCTATAATAACTAGGACTAAGAGCATGGAAAAATAGAATAATAATCCGATTTATATACAATTTTCTGTTATTGAATGCAAATTTTGTAAAACTCTATTTTTCATTATATGAAATGGAGAATAAAGGAATGCATATTGTTTTCTCATTCTGGAGGAGTATATATGAGGTTAAATGAGAAACACAACAGCTTCTGTAATAAAAAAAAACTCGTGAGAAACAGTCACACGACTTTCTCTTACTGCAAGTTAAGTAATATATGCATTAAACATGAAAATGTTTCCTCAGTTACTTTAACATAAATATAGAGTTGGTAGGGTACATGTTCTGTAGTACGCTAGGCAGGTAGAAGCAGAACTGTGTTTACACTTTAATCTAGTAGAGAGCGCTAAAGTATAACACAAACTCAAATAACATTTAAAATGTAATCGCATAGATGCCATAAAACACCCTAAAAAATGAATATTTCTGGAAATATGTTCCAAATAAAAGCGGCAGGTTTATATGCGTGAAATTGCCCAAGTTTAAGTTTAAACAAAAAATCATTGTAGCCGTTTTCGAGAAAACTCATTAGCCCATTCTGTAAAGTCACATTTTAGTTTAACCTACTTTCTTCAAAAATTAGAATTCAGCAATATTTCTAACTACATCAATATTGTATAGTGGTAGAACCATGTATTGCACTGATGTGATATTTTAGAAAAAAAAAGCCCAACACTTCACTAACACAACTACAACCCAAAACTCCCTGAAATAAATTTGCTCTGGAGAATTATATAAATAAAATTTGTACCTCTTTATGTGTGTGGTTCGTATACGAAGTTTAAAGGAAATTGTTGCTTCCAGTTTCCAGAAATTTAAGGAAAAATGAAAAATCTATTCGGTAAAATGTATACTTCCGGTTCACCAATTTACCTCAAATTTGTCATTTTTGAAAAACATTTCAACCCTTAATTATATATAGGAAGAAGAATTAGGGAGGGGAAAAAAGTAATAGGACTATTGAATCCGGTGCTATGGAGCGGAAATTTGTTACCCGGAACCAAGAGGCTGATCTTCACATCGATCCTCCAAGGTATCCTACTGTACGGCGCAGAAACCTGGGTACTGAACAGAAGACAGCCCGTGAGACTCCCGGCAATGGAAATGGATTTTTGGAGGAGATCTGCAGGATGTTCGAGGCGGGACAAAGTTAGAAATGACAACATTAGGAAGAGAATGGGTGTAGAGAGGAATATCTTGGAAATAATTGAGACTAAGGCACTCACGTGGTATGGGCACGTGAGAAGTACCTGGGCCCACCCAGGAAGAATGCCTTGGGTGGTGATGGACAGTGAGATGGATGGCCGAAGGAGGAGAGGTAGATGGAGGGACCGGGTGGAGGAGATGATGGCTGGTTATAGCTTGACAAAAGAGCAGGCAGAGGATCGTGTTGCTTGAAAGAGGGCAATTGCGTTCGATAGCTGAAGGGAACCACAATTTGTGGAAAACGCAGAAAAAAAAAAAATAATATATAGGAGTGGGAGCCGCCCATTTTAAAAAATGACACTGCTTATTTTTCTATAGGAAAGCCGAATCTTCCTTGCGCACTAAAATTAATAAAAAGTTGTAAATACACCAAGATAATACATTATGTTTAAAACGAATTTGTTCGAGTTATTATCATCAAAATGAAGGCAAATTTTTGAAAATGAACTTTTGGTATGACGGCAATACGCCCTCTTACAGCAATAAAAGAAAGTAATATATATTTACAAATATTACTTATTAGTGGTACTTACCTTTCTCTAATGAATCTATCTGTTCATTCGTAAATGATGTCCTATTCCTTTGAAGTTTCCTCTTCAACCTTAATCTAAGTTGAGAGTCTTCATCAGCTGATGAATTATGTTCCGAATTAATATCGGATCCAGTTTCTTGACTCATTTCACCTGGATAAACAGAAAAATCAAACAACTTATATCAACGATTCTACAAGAATTATGAAGTAGGTTTCTGCCTCGTAACATGAATTCTGACAAAACACTTACGATGTTCGAGATAAAACTACGTCAGTGGTCTCTTATAAACTGACGTTACATTCATACTGCAATAATATTTTGTTCAAACTCAGACGCTACACACACACAAACATACACATACAGATTAATCGCTAAAAACATTCAGTAATGGGCATTATTCGAACTCATTCGAAAAACGTAAATTTTAATTCGTTATTCGAATAAGGAATGCATTCTTATTTTCTGCAGTCGTTGAATAATGTGACGATTATAACACTAAATTTAGTAAGAAAATTCAACTTTCACACACAAGTGAGTTATACTACTTTCTCTCACTAGTATGCGAAAGTTACATTTTCCCAGGAAAATTGTCTTTTGGGGTTTCTGATGAGAGCAATAGCTATGTTATACAGCGTGTGATTCTGACCTATAAAATATTAATATCCACTAGAAGTATTGGTAGATTTATCCATTGGAAGTATTGGAAGAAAATCGGTTTAGTGCGACATTACTGCCAAGTTTTTGAGTTTTTTGGAATTTTTTCGAAAACTACTCCAACGATTTTCCTTAACCCCGCTATATCAACTACACACATACAAAGAGCAACAACTTTTATTTTTTATACGGCTCAATCAACCATATTATATTAAACACATCAGAATTAAATCTGCTGCCAAAATTCTGAGTTTGAAAAATTGGTTGACCAGAAGTGCGATATTACGGAAACAGTTTTTTCAGTTTTCTGTGATTTTTTTTTTACCATAAAAACACCGACGGGTTTCATGAAACTTGTTATAATAACTACATACATACACGAGATCGGGGAGCGCGTCATAAGGAAGTTTACCGTATTTTTTCGGTGAATATTAAACTCTGAAAATTTGGCTTCCAGTAATCACAGCAGTTAGATAGAGGAAAAACCCAACCATCTTAACCGATGTTAAAGCCAACGAAAATTCTTTTATTCTCGAAAAACACTTGAGTTTCCAGGTTGGAACCGCGTCAGTGGTTTGCTAGAAACTGAAGCCATTAGCTTTCATGGTGTAACGGCCGTGAGGAGCCTCATTGCAATGTGGGTGAAATGTCAGATTCTAGTAAAGCACTGATGCGATCTCACCCCGGAAACTCGTTTTTTTCATTAAAATGGCGGCGGAAACCTAGAAGATCTTTTATTCTCTTCCGATTTATTGAAAACAAAGTATTAGAGAGAACTTTTCCCAACAGTCTTGTAACATGGCTACCAAATTATCTGACTATCCACATATATTATTCTTTGAATGAACAAGGAGAAACATATATCAATAAAAAGGCCGACATCACTACATCCCAGTAGGATATAATAATTTTAATATCAGCTACCGATTTCCACTCCGTACTAAGACACAGCATTGAGTTTGGAGATGAAGCTGTCGGCTGGGCCTTTCTCTTTCCAAAGTCTGTATTACTAAGGATAAAAGGTACCGCATTCTACCTTTCAAAAAGAAGTAACAAAAAATTGTTTGTTTACAAAGAAAATAAAAATAAATAAAAAAAAAAGCAGAAAAGAACAGTATAAAACTTAAGGGTGTAGCATTGTGCAGAAGGAGGGGAATAATAAAAAGGAGGCTACTGTCTGTGAGATAGCGGATCTGGAAGAGCTGTCAGAAAGAAATTACCTCTCTAGATCCAGGCCAACCAGGGAATGACTGACATAGGACAAAAACTGTACCTAACACTGGATAACAGATAACTGAACATGCATAGACCCACAAAGTGAACTGGGCCGCTGAACCCTAATATAACACAATGGAAATACTTTTTTTTAACGTATTAGGCTGGAAAAAACAACAAAAATATCAGTAAGAATATGGAATTATAATAAATAAAAACCAGGTTTTGTCTGTCTAGCTTTTAAAAACTACTTTCAATAACCGAACAAAGGAAAAGTGATAAACAGATCTGTGGTATGAACATAACACGACTTTCTCTTATTGCTGTCAATACAATTATAAGTAAAATAACATTTTTTCTGCAATTATTGAATAATGTGATGATTATTACACTAAATTTAGTGGTGAAAGTTCAACTTTTACACACATGTGACTGAAAGTGCTACTTTCTCTCACTAGTGTGTGTTATTTGTTAACAGTTATTTGTTAAATAACTGTTAACAAATAACAGTTATTAACAAATAACAGTTATTAACAAATATTATATATTTGTTAAAAGTTATTTGTTTTGCGAAGTGCTGCCACATAGGCATTAATCATATAAATATTTCTCTATATTGCCACGTATAATAATAATGTATATGAGAAATATTTATGTATGTTTTAATTATGAAATTTATTAACCTTTCTAAAAAGAACCTTCTATTCTGAGATAACTACTTCACATACTTATTTGAATTCAGCTTTTGATTGATTGATACGATTGCAGGAAAAACAAATATTGAAATCGTATACAAAGTATTTTTTACAACTCTCGTCCAGTATGACGCATTCACTGCGATCATGCGGTCAAACACGGAATTCGAGTGTGTAAAAGTCATACTTTTCTCACTTGTTAAATAAATTAAAATTTTTGGAACTTCAAATTTTACTCATTTGTACTAACATATATATAGTCCAGAAGAGAGCGCCAGTAACATTCAACCAACCCAATATAACATTTGAAATTGAAAGCCACACTCCGCAGATCTACTTAAATCTTTTTTCGGAAGAAGCTTCAAATAAAAGTGATAGGTCTATATCTAGAGAAGTTTGCATTCCAGTTAACTGGAAATCATTATAATCATTATCGGGAAAATGACAAAAAACTCAACAACCTATTCTGCAAAGTCACAATTCGGATTAACAGATTTTCTTCAAATTTGGAATATTAGATTGCTTCTTATATTATAGTCCTGGGTTCGAACCCAGTAGTACTGCCTTTAGATTTTGTTCACTAGTGTGTGTGAAACTGGTCAGTGTTGTCTGTAACTGGAGAGACCACTGCTCCGGTGTCTGGTAGTACACTGGGGAGGCCCCGGGAGCACAAAAAATCTTTTAAATCGTAGCGTAAAAGTATCTAATTGCAGCAAGAGAAAGCCGTGTGAGTGTTACAGCAGGGAATTAAATTCAAATAATTTCTGTTTTGATGATGGAAGAAAGTCTTAGTTAGTCACCAATATTGTTGATTATAAGAGATCTTTGTCCGTCATATCAGGAAAGTAATTAACTTGTTAAAATTCACGGAAGGGATGTGTTCCTCAATTGATAGACTCAGTTGAGCGGAACAGTGGCAATTGATAATAATATTTTGGAAGGAAAAAAAAAATAAAAGAATTATATTTAATGGTAAGACGATCCAAGGAGCAGAGGTAAAATTGGATGTTGGCAAGCACATAGCGGACCACGATGCTGACTTTAAATTGTACTACAGACAAAATCAAGCAAAAATAGCTTCTGTATTTTTTTTTCTTTCTTCATTTTTTTTTTTATTTCACTTCATCTTGTTCCATGCCCTTTCTAAATTAGGCAAGACCCCTTACAAAAGGAAGGCACAACAAAATAATAACTTCTTTCAATCCCTTTCTAACCATTTTCTTTCTTTTCATTACGCTTCGCTTAACTTCTTCTTGGATTGCAACGAAATTGATAACTCCCGTCTCCTTGTTTATCGCGGGGATTTATTGGGCAAGGTTTGCTGTTTGCCCGTTCATTTCTATTGTTATTTTCTACCTTTCCGTTTATTTCTGGCCCCATCCACACTGACTATGGGGCCGCATCATTCCTCAATTTGTTTTTTTTATATATATATTCTTTATTCGCCGCCATTCATCATTTTTCGTTTATTTTTCTAATTCAGGCAAGAACGGTAGATACGCCGTGTAGCGCTGCAGGGCTGTGTGCGGCCTGCGGGGGATCTCATCCGCTTCCAGACTCATTTTCAATTTCTATCTTCTTTCATCCCTGTAACAGCAAGAAGCTCTCGCTCCAGAATTTTTTTTTATTTGTTACTCTTGCTGCTGTAAGAAGTATTACGATCATGTCAATGGAAATTGAGTTTTCTCTGGCTACTAAGTAAGAAAAAAAGTCTAGTTTGAAACACTTTCTCATAATACTGTTAATAACAATTATGTATAAAATGAGGAACGGGTGTTGGTTTAGTGGTTATGAGCATGGACTTGTAACTGGGAGGTTCCCAGTTCGAGACCCGCGTATAACTGCTAAATTTTATATTCGTTTAAAAAGTGTTAATAGTAAAGTAGGTGCTCCCCCCCCCCCCGTCCACGACACCAAATTAGTAGTTGGACGTTAAGCCCACCTGAGAAAAATAGGCATACTTTACTTTAATACAACTATATGTAAAATGAGTTTTTATAAACATCAAATTTTATTCATATGTTCTAACCTACATGTGTGGTGGTGGTGGTGGTGGTGGTGGTGTGTTGTGGGGGGCAAGTACCAACTTGCTAACCCAGGCAGGTACAGAAGCGATGATATTATAGTCCAGAAGAGAATGCCAACAACAATAAACTAACTCCATAATTTGAAATTTTAACGCCGCAAATTCTGCAAAACTATATAGAACCACTTTTTTTTAGAAAAATGTTTTAAATAAAAGTGATAGGTTTTTTTTTTAATCTATGTAGCTAGGATTCCAAGTTTAAAAGAAACCCTTATAGTTATTTTCGAGAAAATTCAAAACACTCTATTCTATGAAGTCAGATAAAATCTACTTTGTAAAAATGCACTTCTGGCTAACCGAATTTCTTAATATTTGAAATTCTATCAATGCTTCTAATGTAAATAAATATTATGTCCTAAACTACTTACTGTTCCCTCCCCAGTAATCCAAAAAATAAATTTCCAAAAAAATAAATATTTAAAATACAAGCCCTAGCCTTGCATGTGTTTAAGGTATATACGAAGTTTAAAGATAATCGTTGGAGCCATTTAAGGAAAAAAAAAAATCTGATGTGATACACTCAAACAACTTTCTCTTACTCCAGTTTTCAAAATTGGGATTGAAGAATTTCATACTTACTGTACAAAATTTAATGAAATTCGTCGGTGTTTTTATGGGAGAAAATCGTAAAAATTGAAAAAACTGTTCAATAAAAACGCACTTCTGGTCATCCCATTTTTTCAAAGTCGGAATTTCAACAACTTATTTAGATGATAGAATTGTGTAATAAACTGAAATAGCACTTTAGAGGACCTGAAACCAACCCCTCCCCCAAAAGTGCCCTTAAATGAATTTTCTCGGCAAAATGTTACAAATAAAAGTTGTAGCTCTTTGTATGTGTAGTAGACATATCAAGTTTTAGGAAAATCGTTGGACCCATTTTTGAGAAAATCGCAAAAAAGTAAAAAAAAAAAAACGATTCGGGAAAGTGGTAATTTCGGTTGAGTAATTTTGACAGATAACCTACTGTCGGATCCTATGATGATACCTAAATGGAATATCAAGTTTGAACTTTCTACGATTTTTCGTGGACACACACACGCAGACCATTTGCTAAAAACCACTTTTTTGGACTCAGGGGAACTCAAAACGTATATTTCCGGTGAAAACTCGATATAGAAAATTTGACACGATTACAATACTTCCTCTTACTAGGAGTAAGAGAAAGTAAAATTGCAAAAAAGTGAAAAATCCACTAAGTAAAGTGGACTTCCGGCCTGAGGAATTTTGACAGTTAACATATCCCATGATAATATCCAAAAGGAATCACAATATTCAGGAAGGAAATCAGAGACAGTTTCCGTGGTAGCCTGCTTCATTTTGTGGTCATCGACCGGTTTCGGGCGTTCGCCCATTTTTATTATGCGTTTGTAAGACAGTGTGTTAACACAGACTTGCGCAGAGCAAATTCAGTTTATACACTTCTTTGCTCTGTCAGTTTATACACAATTTATCATTTTCAGTTTACACACAATTTGCTCTGTGCGAGTCTGTGTTGTCACACTGTCTAAAAAACGCATCCTGAAGATGGGCGAACTCCCGAAACCGGTCGATGACCACAAAATGAAGCAGGCTACCATGGAAAATGTCTCGGATGGTTTCCTGCTCTGCGGGACCAACCACTACAACAATCCAGGAAGGAAAGTTTGAACTTTCTGTGATTTTTCGTTTTTGAGCTATGTTGTTCACATATACAACTTTAAATGCACACACACACACATATATATATAAATTATATATTACAAAATATATATTGTATATACATAAAAAATAAAATGAATTTTACATAAAATAAGTTTTAGATAGTTTTTGGAATTTATGGCATTCAATTTCAAATAAATGGGGCTCCCCATTCCCTACCTGCTTCGATTCAGTAGGTTGGTTCTTATCCCCCCCACCACCTCTATATTTATGTTGGAACACATGAGCAAAATTTGATGTTTAAAGAAAATGTGACATTTTATATATAACTGCATTAACGGAAGTGATTCACACCAGATTTTTCATTTTGAGATAGACAGGCAAGCGAGAAATGCATAGATACACAAGACAGGGTCGAGTGGAAATGCGAATTGATGAGTAAAAGTGGTTGTCACTATTATTCAGGGATTTCTATTTCACTGGGAATAGGTTTCATTTTTTTAATTTGAACAGCACGCCTATTAAGATATTCGCTTGAATAAGATAAAGTTTGGAACGTTGTTATTATAAAACTTTATCGTATAATTACCCCTCCATTGAAGTTGGTATACGAGTGAAATGAATCCAGGTGAACTTTTGCCACTCAACAACCTGTTGAATCCTGTTTCATTTGAAATGTGGTACTTATTATCGGGTCTTCATGTGCCTGCCATTGAAGTGATGTGCATTAAACACATTCTGATCAATTTATCCCGGTTTAATCAATATCACTGGTAAATAAGTATATGTTTTCCTTTTAACTATGACCATTCGGTGCTTAGCAGTCCAGTATAATAATATCGATATAATTTTCGGTCAGCTTCCTCTACTGCAGTGTAGTGTGGTGTCACTGTGTTGTGGGAAAACCAGGAGGTGCTCTTGGTCCATGTGTTCTTCATTACAGAGTGGACATAGGGGATTCACCATTGCACCTATTGTATGGAGGTGCCGCTGGAGGTTAGTCATAGCCAGTCGCTATTCTGAATAAAGATTCCAACTCTCAAGATTCTTTGGGATTCTATTACGATGCTGAAATTTGTGTTCATAATGTGCCTTCACAATTCTTCCAGGTGAAGGTTCCACACGTTGAACTTCCTTGGGCACTTCAATGGCCAATCTGTCTGCCATTTTATTTCCAGGAAGCCCACAATAAACTGGGTTTCACTCGAGAAACCACCTCTTGTCCCTAAGCTCTCTATTTGGATTATACTCTATACACACGCCACAACATCTGAGGAGACAGCTTTTTATTTGGATGTATCACTTTAATAATTAGATTTTTCAGTTTTTTTTTGCAATTTTCTCAAAAAACGGGACCAAGAGCTACAACTTTTATTTGAAAACTTCTTCCGAAAAAATTCATGTTTTGGGGGAAGGGCTTTCTTCTAAAGTGCTATTTTAGCATATGATACGATTCTATCGTAAATAAAACATTAACAAGAATTTAATGTGTTTCCTGAATTCCGAGATTGCAGTATCTGTTTACCGAATATATCACTTTTATATTTCCGATGCACATATATATAAATTTTCAGTTATATGTGAAATTTGTAACTAGGTAATATATTATAAATGAATAATTAAATGTGAACTATGTAAACTACAGTAAGAGAGTGTCGTGTACGTGTTTCACACCAGACTTTATTAGTTTTTTTTTACCCCTAGTGTGTTTGTGTGTTTTGTTAATAAAATATCTCAAAATTAAAAAATCACAGGAAGCTCAAGCTTGGTATTCCGTTTAGGTACTACCACCGCATCAGACACGAAGATTTCGGGCAAAATCCATCAACCAGAAGTGCAACTTCATTGCATATTTCTTTTCATCTGTTTTTCGCAATTTCTTCAAAATTGGCTCTAACGTTTTCTTAAAACTTTGTATACTATTTACACACACACACACACACATAGCTATAACTTTTATTTGAAATATTATCCCGGGAAAATTGTTTTTTTTGGGGGGGGGGCTTCTGAGGGGAAAATTAGCGTTAAGCTTTCCTGTAAAGTATAATGTATGGTTTTTACTATCTATATCATATTAATATGCATTAAAAATGTGGATTTGAATATCAAATTTGATGAAAATCGGTTAACCGGAAGTGCGACTTTTATAGGCTAAGTTTTGTTTGTTTGGAAATTTCTCGAAAAAACAGATAAAAACGTCTCATTTGTTAAAATTAATTTAAAAAAAAATTTAGTCAATTTTTTGTATGAATTGGAATAAGGGATAGTCGTGTTAGTGTTTCGTACTAGATTTTTTTTATTAATAATTTTCGTCACACAGCCGTGGAATTATGAATGATTCTTTTCGAAAGTTATGAATAGAACATTTTGTTTAAGGCGTTTATTTTAATGAAATATTTTCCAGTGTTTAGATAATCCAATTTTCTGATTTTGTAGATGGTAATGCTAAGTAAAATTGGAAATCTTTTTGCAGTGTAGATGCTAATCACACAAAGTGACAGGGATTAAAAAAAAAAACACTGTTTACTAAAGTTTATGATGTGGCAGCAAACTATTATTGGGTTTGAAGGGCGCATTAACTAGGGTAGAACCATATGTCAGATATAGAGACAGGCCATGTTCGACAGAGCTGCTGTGAGGGAGGCCCTTTGCCCCCAAACTGCCCTTCTGCAGACCAACACACAGAGCAATGCTGCTACTTCTCAGCAAATATTTGTTAATGTTTTTATCCTTCTTTAGAAAAAAAAAGAAAAAAAAAACAATCGATCTAATTGTCTGTATATTTGATGAACTTGTTTTTCTTATGTGTATACATACCAAGATAATACGAACTCATTAGTTGTAAGTACCTATGCTGGGAGTACGCTGTTGTGAGTGATATATCGATGTTGGTATTACGATGTAGAAGGTTACAGCAGAATGTTATGTTTTTTATGTTGATACTTAGAATAAAGATGTTTTCCTGTGGTGCACGTTTTGTTTTATTTTAAATAGATTATCAGAACATCCGCCACTACATATCCCATAACAGGCTTCTTGGAATATCAAATACATAAGCAAGGGAGGGTGTTAGCCCAACTATTCCCAAGCGGTCCAAGTTCCGTTAAATCTCTAACAATATTTAAGTAAATAGATGAGACAACTCTGTGATCCACTAAGCTATAACTGTTGGATACCTGTAAAATAATTTTAAATCCTGCATCTTCAAAGATTCAGGACGCAAGTTTAGCTTATTACTATGTTTTGGAGAATATTAAAACTGCACTACAAAATACGTCCACCTTAACAGGCATTTCTAATGTGATAATAATAAAATACATGTATTTACCACGACAAATTAATTGTTTCTAATGACAATTACGTTTTGCGCACAAAAAAAATCCGCTTTTAATTTACCCTTAAATTAAAAGTATACATGAAATTTATAATGAGTGTATCAACTAAATTTTGCTCTTTGCAAGCCTATGTTATCACACTGTTTTGACAAAAAACATCCTGATGATGGGCGTACGCCCGCAACTGGTCGATGACAACCAAAAGAGGCAGGATATCACGGAAAATATCACTGATTTTAATTTACTATTATCAATGTAACTTTATTAGGCTTAGCCGAACTTTCTATCAATTTTTCGGATAATTATAAAATAAATAATGTAGCTATCAGCTGGCTGGTCTTTATTGTTGCAATCTCTCGTTCTCTTTCGGCGAAAAAAGAATAGAAATACTCTAAAAATTTGGGTTTAAAAAAAAATAATTTAAATTAAAATCTAAAAGTCGTTTTAATCAACATAAATAATGATTCAATCAGCATTACTGAACAATTGTTTGGCATTAGCACGAGCCATAGACATTTTTCATAGAATTCATACAGCACGTGTGAACTTATAAGGGGAATTATAATTATTTTACTCTAGATAATAATATTTAATAATGTACTGTGTTGTTCATCTAATAATGTATATTTTAATTTACATTTATAACTACAAAAATAAGAATTTACCCGCGGGCTGGAATTAAAGAAGAATAAATTCAATTTTGAACTGTTTATCGAAAAAAATCTGGTGTGAAACACTGATACAACTTTCTCACACAGCTGTTTGTTAGTTTTTTTTTTAAATTTAAGGCGCGTCAACATCTGTGGTCATTGGCACCCCGGTGCCTTCTCATGCACGGCCAACCTCCGGACAGGTTCTCTCCTTACAGAGAACACTGCCCATCATCGGACAGTGAGCTGTAGAGACTCCTAGCAAGATACAATCTAAGAGCAGCACAGCTGGACTCGAACTCGGGACCTCCGCGTTGCATAATCCAGCGCGCTACCACTGAGTTAATCCCTTCCCTTATATTCCTGTTAATACAATTATGTATAAAATGACAAATTTTCTTTTAACTTCAAATTTTGCCCGCTACTTGGGGAGTAGCGACCCCACGGAATACAACAGCTCAGTAATCCATGTATTTCGTCAGAACAGTTCACCATACACTTAAGCTACATACACTCTACACTTCACAGACAAGGACAAACACAGTACACAAACCCGGGTCCCGGGTTCGAATCCAGCCGTGCTGCCCTTAGATTTACTCTTCCTAGGAACCTCTACAACTCACTGTCCGGTGATGGACAGTGTTGTCTGTAGCTAGAGAACACTACTTGGAGGACATCTTCAAATTTTGTTCATTTGTGCTAACAGAAATATAAGTGAGGTAATTACCAACCCAAGCAGGTAGGGAAGTGAAGAGCCAATAACATAGAACCAATTTTTGAAATTTCACGCCACAAATTCCACAAAACAATGTAAAATAATTTTTTTTTTTTCAGAAAAATGTTACATATAAAAGTGATAGATTTATATCTGTGTAGCTAGCATTTCAAGTTTAAAGAAAATCGTTGCAGTCGTTTTTGAGATATGTAATTCCAAAAAAACTCAAAAAGCTGTTCCGTAAAATTGCACTTCTGGTCAACCGATTTCCTTCAAACTCGGAATTCCGACAACATATTAGATTCATGTTAATATTATATGGACGATAGTATCGTATAATATATTGAAATGGCACTTTCAGAGGAAATATGTTGTTTAAGCGGCCATTTTCATTAAAAACACTTGAGTTTCCGGGTTAAGACCGCGTCAGTGGTTTGCCAGAAATTGACCTTTCGCTGCAATGAGTGCGCCATTAACATTCAAGGTGAAACGGCCCTGAAGAAGCTCATTGATTACTTAAGTGTTTTACATGAAAATGACCGCGGAAGCCTAAAAAATCAATTATGATGTTAGAAAAATATCTAACAACTTTCCTGCCTTTTAATCTAGTATAAACCATTTACAAACACTCGAACCAAAATTGAGTTTCAAGCTTGCACTGGATTTCACTATATGCCACTCCTTCTAGGCATCTAACATCTCTAAGATCATGTTATAATTGGTTATTAATTACTGAAAGAAAGGCGTACCGGTTTTGTGCGGTTCATCGTGGCCAAGGTGAAGGGCGGTTGCGGCTAGATGATGTCCAGTGGGAGGTGTGTGGGCCGGCGGGTACCACGGCCAACAACCTGCTTGACCATTGAACATTCTCAATTTATCGTAGACAGATTCCGTCTGTCCGGGTACCGCAGCAGTTCCGCCCGCGGCCGCTGCCTGCTGTTCCTTTTGCGCTGCTAGATTCCTTAGTACTCGGTTAATAGACGAAACCTGTAAACCATACAAAATATTGTAATTAATTCTTTAATTATACAAAGATTTTTGAATATTTGATAGAAATCATATAAAAAAAATAAATAAAATAAACCATTGGCACACACTGACACGACTTTCTAATACACATCTCTCATCAGATGATTGAACCTTACTCCATACAGAGGTTGCAACGTAAAAGGGAAACATTACGCCCTAGTTCCCTAAAAAGCCCTAAATTATTCTGTTGGTGATAAATGTTTCAATTTATACTACCATTGGAAAAAATCGAAGAAGAAAAAGACAATGTTGGAGCTGTATTCGTGAAAATCACGAAAACTGAAGGAACATTCAGTTAAGTAGAACTCCAGTTTGACTCATTTGGACCGAACATCAGTGAAGTATCCTATTTATCTTCTCATTCCCCCCAAAAATTCCAATAAAATTTGGTACCTAGGTCAATTTAGCAGAAAATTTTTAATTTTTTTAATTGTATTAATAGCAGTAAAATAAAGCCGTGTGAGGGTTTCAGACCGGATTTTTCTAAATAATTAAATGTCAAGAGACAAAATGTAAAGCATTGTGTCACAGTGTAATGAACAGTACAAGAACACACAAGCATTATGTGTGTGATTGGTATGTGACTGGGAACTGACTGCGGTCAGTACTTAACTGAAAACTCCACAGCAAACAACTCTGAGGTATGAAGTGCACTCGAGATATCTACAGCATGTTCCCTTTATTAATTGGCTGGCCTTTTCTAAGTTTTTAAACAAACCACTTGAAGCTCTTCATTGTCCATGCTAATAACTACTACACATTTCTATACTATACAATTCCTTCTGTATTTCTTTATCATATGTTATTATTATATCACCTCTATTCATTGCAGTTATTAATGATATTTCATTTAGAAGTTATTGGCAACATGCAATGTTCTCTTTATTTTTGGCAATACAAACTTGAAATTTTTACTAGACGCATAGTTGGCCTTAACATTGGAATATATGTTGTAAAATTGATGTTGAGGTTTGGTCACAAAAAAAACTCTTTTTCGAAGTTTCACCGACGTTTCGGTAAATTCATTGCCTTCTTCAGGGTCTGTTCAAAGTTTAAAAAGCAAATAAAGAATACACAAAAATACAACAAAAATAATAAATAACTAAATAAATCAATTATCAAGTATTATATATAACAAACTGAAATTTATTTTAAACTATTGCTGTTATTGCAGAAAAAAATCAGAATTAAACTACATCTCAACTATCAAAATTTAAGAAACATGTGGTATATAAGACTGTAAAATATTAATAAAAATTATTTTTGTACAGATCCTAAAGAAGGCAATAAATTTGCCGAAATGTCGGTGAAAATTTGAAAAAAGAATTTTACAGCATCAAATACAACGGTAGTAATGAACAAATCATCAAAACATTAGAATAAATGTAGGCGTTAGTTTTCAAGGCACAAAGACTGTCTGAATATGACTGAAATTGTATGATAACGCCTTATAAAACGACAGCAAAACAATTTAACAGCAGTTTAAATTTAAAACTTAACTCCATGATTACCCAGGATTTCCCTAAAAAGTCTATTTGTACGGTCAAGTGTTCCATACAAAAATGATAGTATCTATGCAGTTACTATTCCAAAATTAAGGAAAATCGTTGGAGCCGTTTTCGTGGAAATCGTGAAAAACTGTATAAAAACCTTCAGTAAAGTCGCACTCCAGGGGTTAATTTCATTTCATTACTCATTTTTTTCAACCACTTTTATGTGAAATATTTTTCCTGGAATATTGACTTTTTTGGGGATGTTCTTGCGGAGCAGTAAGTTTGGGGATGTTCTTGTGGAGCAGTAAGTTTGGGGATGTTCTTGCGGAGCAGTAAGTTTGGGGATGTTCTTGCGGAGCAGTAAGTTTGGGGATGTTCTTGCGGAGCAATAAGTTTGGGGATGTTCTTGTGTAGCAGTAAGTTTGGGGATGTTCTTGCGGAGCAGTAAGTTTGGGGATGTTCTTGTGGAGCAGTAAGTTTGGGGATGTTCTTGCGGAGCAGTAAGTTTAGGGATGTTCTTGCGGAGCAGTAAGTTTGGGGATGTTCTTGCGGAGCAGTAAGTTTGGGGATGTGCTTGCGGAGCAATAAGTTTGGGGATGTTCTTGTGGAGCAGTAAGTTTGGGGATGTTCTTGCGGAGCAGTAAGTTTGGGGATGGTCTTGTGAGCAGTAAGTGTGGGGATTTTCTTGCGGGAGCAGTTAAGTTTGGGGATGCTGCGGATAGCAGTAAGTTGGGGATTTCTTGTGGAGCAGTAGCAGTTTGGGGATGTTCTTGCGGAGCAGTAAAGTTTAGGGATGTTCTTGCGAGCCAGTAAGTTTGGGGATGTCTTGCGGAGCAGCGATGGAGCAGTAAGTTTGGGGATGTGCTTGCGGAGCAGTAGTAGTTTGGGGATGTTCTTGCGGAGCAGTAAGTTTGGGGATGTTCTTGCGGAGCAGTAAGTTTGGGGATGTTCTTGCGGAGCAATAAGTTTGGGGATGTTCTTGTGGAGCAGTAAGTTTGGGGATGTTCTTGCGGAGCAGTAAGTATAAACTTTCCTGTAAAGTATTACTTTAGTATAATTTATGCTTTTACTACCCATATAATATTAAGAAAAATTGGAAGCATTGCAATTTAACAGCCGCTCGTCCTCTAGACATCGGTAGAGGCTTTATGCTTGTTTGTTTGAGATCTTGGGGCACCTGTAATTATCCTCAGCGCGCGTCTGGCAACGTTCCAGCTACTAAACGTTTGTCTTCATCATTATAATCACTCCTCTTCTATCGCCTAAGCATTGTGAGGAGGAAATCTATAGCCTCTTCCAACTTTGCCGGTCATGAACCAGTAACTTTTTCCATACCTTTTTCTCTATTCTAACCCACTTTTTTGGAAGGCATCCTTAACCTCGTCCTCCCACTTTGATCTACGTCGACCTCTCCCTCACTCGCCAGGGCAATTCGGTTGGGCTACATACGAAGAAGATGCCCTAGCGGACGTAGCCTATTCTGTTCGATAGTCTTGATTGCTGGCCTTACGTCGAGGTTCGACCTAATGGTAGTGTTACGTACTCGGTCTCTTTTGGTTTTGTCTTCCAGATGCCTTTGAGATTCCTGAGGAATCATTGATTTGTGCTTTTTAGTCAGGGTCCATGATTCCGAGGAATATGTTTAGATTGGGAGGAAAGTTGACTTGTACACTGCTATTTTTGTTTTGTTTTCCACCTCTCGCCTATTCAGGAAACCTCTTTTTATCGCATTAAACAACCTGTCCGCTGCTCCTATTATCTCGGTTATCTTCATTATCAATGCAACCATGTTCATTTAGGTGCGCTGCCAGGTATCTAAAGGTGTACTTGCTCTATTCTTTCATTATTTATTCTTATTGTTCTCATTATCCTGTGAGGTTTCTTCCCTACCCTCATTGCTTTTGTTTTCGCCGGGTTGATACTCATGTTAATCTTCAGCAATTCCTCATGTAGCTTCTTAGTATTAAACTGAAGATCTCTGTCATTTTTTTGCGAATATAACCAAATCATTGGCGAATTCTAGTATAGATAGGCTCGTCGGTCTAAGCTTACATGTCATAGGTGGAATTTTTTCATACCGTCCTTTGCTTAGTGAATGGCTGTGTCTAACACCAAAATAAATTCCTGGAGTCACGAACTCTCCAAGGCGCTGAACATTTGCAAACATTATAATTTTAAAGAATATTTGTCCATTAATTACTCCCAGAAAGTATATGAACATTTTACATCAGATTTTATTTTGCTAATACCGGGGGACCTAAAAGTAATTCAATACTGAAAATTAAATCCTCACTGTTATAGTTTCATAAAAGCAAAATGCAAAGAAACCAGTGGAGAATAATATGAAACAAATGAACAGAAAAACTACAAAGTATATCGCATTTAATAAGGAAATTAAAGTTTAAATTGAATGAGATACAAAAAATTAGGCCGACCGCAATAAAGTTGGTACCACCCTAGGCGTTCTCACTGTATATAGTCTCTAAAACGTTCTTTTATCCTGTAACTATACAAAGACCTGATAGCATATGTATAGAGAAAGGGAACTATATTAGTAGTAATTTCCTTATAGCCGATAAAGTCCCCCTGTTCATGGGGGGTCACTCATAGACTTCAAACACAATAATGTATCTTCTCTCTTAATGTAATTACCAACTAAACAACTACTCTTCATTAATCTTATGTAAATACTAATAAGTAAAGAATTTTACTTATTAAACGTCTGATTTGAATTTATGATGCAGTATAAACAGTTGCACTGAATTGCAACAGGAAATACATGTTTTGAAATACTTAAAAAAAAAATGGTTTTTTAACGAAATAGTGTACAAACAAAATAAAAGATAGTATGTGTGCGAAGAAAATATCTTAAAATCGATAAAATCGTTGGAGCTCAAAATAAGTATTTCGTTAGGTATATTACACTGCATGTGACGACACAAAGGACTCCAACAACCCTCTTATTATTAAGAGTTAAATTAATGCTTAATGAATTAAAGAAATCTGCTGTAAAACACTCATACGACTACTAGTAATTTTTTTTTTTTAACTTAAAGCGCATCAACATCTATGGTCATTGGAGCCCGGAGCCTCCTTCTCAGTGCACTACCGGCCTCCGGACAGTGTTCTCTCGTTACAGACAACACTATCACCGGAGCTGTAGAGGCTACTAGGAAGAAAAAATCTAAAGGCAGCACAGCTGGACTCGAACCCGGGACCTCCGCGTGGGAGTCCAGTATGCTAACCACTCAGCTATTCCCTTCCATGACTGCTATTAATACTAATATATATAAAATGATAAATTTCCTTTAAACTACAAATTTTACTCCTTTGTCCTAACATAACTGTAGAGGCAAGTAACTACATGTGGCAGCTATAGAAGTGATTACATTATCGTCCAATAGACAGCGCTAAAATAAGATTGAACAAACTCAAATAACTTTTGACATTTAACGCCACTTTATCCCAAAGTCGGCAAAATGTTTCAAATTAGTGTGATGCCTTTTTTCTTCTTCTAGTAATCCTAGAAAGGGATCGTTTATTTAGTATGTTCACAAAAATATTAACATACACTTTATAAACATGATAAACAAGTACGAAAGTAGAGAATTACACGGATTTCACAGATTTATTAAAGATAAACAAATTCATTATAAAACAATTATAAGAAAAGAAATGTAATTGTAATTAATGAAAGAAATTGAAAAAATAAAATTAAAGAAAATATTAAAAAGTAATTGATGCAGAATTTCGGTTTATATATCTTTTGAGTTAAACTCTCATACTTTTACTAATAAACTCACAAAAAAGGTTATTTAAAATACGTTTATTTCAATTTCTGTACGAGTGAAATATTTTCCCTAACACATTATTGGTTTATAGAAAGTCATAGATCCGTGAAAATGTTGTCAATGTAATAAATACTATTTTTTGAAAAAAACTAGAGGAAGTTGGTGAGATTATCCCCAGTAATCCACCGCACCCACTCACAAGGAGTATTTCTAAAGAAAGTGAAGAGCGTACATAATGCACTAGCAGGCCATACATAATGTTTAACCTATTATAAAGCAGTTTGTACAATTTCGAGTATTTCACAACTGAACTCTTGAGAACATAATACTGAACTGGGATAACCCCCAGTCTGCAGCCTGTAACTTCTTAGCATCACACAATAGTTCTATACCTGCTTCAAAGGGAAAAAAATAAATAGCCATATATGGCCTTACAAAATGCAGTTAATTTAGTCCCTTTTGAAGGTGTACACCTTTAGCCGGTAATCATGAAATTGGCCACAATCATCTATATATTTGATTAAAGAAAATTTTGTCACACAGGAAGTTGTGGCAATTCTTTGATTGTATAGGGTATTTATCAAACCATAAATTTTCTTTTTATTTGCAACTGGTTTCGGTATAATTTAATAGATTTATCTTCAAACAATGAAAAATCGCAGGAAATTCTCCAACTGGGTTTCGAGCAGAATTCGACAACCACAAGTGCAACCTTTGCTGAGTGTTTTTCACTATTTTTCCGGAAATAGCTCCGATGATTTTGCTTTAAACTTCGTAACACTATCTACACACACAAATACCTATTATTTTTATTTGAAACATTTTTCCGGATTGATTTTTCGGGAAGTTCTGGGGGAACAGTAAACGTTCAGTATTCCTCTGAGAGCCACTTCAATATAATATATAATTCTAGTACCTATACATATAACAAAATGAATACATGTATAATTAATTTTCTGAAAAGCTTTAAATGGAATGGTTTTTCCACCGTCTGCCAGGAGTTCAATGGAATTGAATGTATATTTTATAGAAAAATAAATCTAGTACCTATATAATATTAATATACATTAGTACCATTGTTAGAATTCCAAATAAGAAGAAAATCGGTTAACGGAAGTGCGACTCTACAGAATTTTTTGTTTTGAGTCTGCTGGGGGGGAGGGGGAGGCTTCTTAGAAGTGATTTTGGAGGGACGGGGTTAAAACCCCATATAGGCCTATGTCCCGCACCTTCGAGTACCCTTTTTAATAATAATTTTTATTAAACTTGAAATTCTAACTACGATTACTTCTGCGGATTTTTTTTTTTGCGTTAAATTTAAAATGTTATTTAGTAGGTTAGTTCAATTTCTGGACTACAGTGTAATACTACTATACCTGCCTGGGTACTTGTTCGCCCCTCCCCCCCCGGACAAATCGTTAAAATTTGATGTTTACAGAAATTTGATTTCATAATTTCGTTAACAAAAGCAAGAGAAAGTTGTGTGATTTAAAAAAAAAGAAAAATAATTTGTATTGATAGCTGCGGGGGCCTTTGCTGCGCCATGCGGGATCTTGCACCCTCTAGTTACGCTTCTGGCCTAGAGATTTACCAGTAGATCAAAGTTAAAAGAAAACTGATCTTATATACGAGAATTAGCCATAAGTATTGGTAATAGTAATTACTATTAAATGGGATGATTGTGAAAGGAAAGTGGAGCGATTGGGAAAACAAGTTAACTATTTGAGGGTGTGCGCCGATCTAGTTAAACCCTCCGAGTATGATCATCCTGAAGTATAACAGACCCTTGTTTTCTATGTATAAATATATATATATATATATATGTGTGTGTGAGGGGTGGATGACATTAACTTACTAGTCGTTATAAGGGATCAAACAAGGCTGGGGACTCCCTTATTTCGAGCCAATATTTATTAGTTGGTCCGATATAATGATCTAACGTTGCCCAGCGGGAGGTAAATTTGGTTCCGTAAAATCCAAGGGTGGTCAAACAAAGTGTGTTACAGTAAGGTAGTTAATGCTAACAAGGTTGAAGTACTACATTTTGCTGGCCACTTGATCCGCCCTCTCTACTCATAAAGTCTTACAGAGAACAATTCCACAAAACAAGAGTCTCAATATTAGTGGACTAGTCATTATCTGTGTCCGATCAATAACCAAATGCACCTTAACTGCACTTGTACATGTATGTCTGTCTACACATATATGTATATTGCCTATCAATAGATTTCACCGGCACTGCTAGATAATAATAAGCATTAATTTATATGACAATCTATTACTGATTAAACAGTCCCCATAAATGTCAACATACTAACATCGAAAATTAATTAATATAATCAAACATGATATTTAATTAATTTATAGAAATTTAAACTAATTTCATTATATTTGTTGGTTCATGAGGAAGAGATTTCAATTAGAATCTGCTCTCCAGCTGGAAAATTATTGAATAATTAATCAGGCAAGTAATAAATGCAGCTATATTTTGATAACAGAATTATATGCAGCGATGCAGCCTGCCTCTCAATATTATGTATGAATAATTATGCAGCCTGAAAAAAGGTTTTATTATATTTTGCTTTCATCTATTCCTCGTAAGATGAAAGATTGTGAGCGCGAAATTTTCGAAATTCACACAAATGTTTTGAAGTTGCCGGAGTAAAGAAAAATCTGGTGTGAAACACTCACACGACTTTCCCTTACTGCTGTTAATACAACTATATATAAAATGCACATTTTCATTAAACATTAAAATTTAAATATTTGTCCTAACATAAGTATTAGAAGTGACGGTAGAGAAACCGAAGAGAGTGCCAATAACAATAAAACAACCCCTTATAACATATGAAATTTAACGCTTTCCGCAGAACTGCCGAAAATAATTTTTTTTGGAAAAAATGTTACAAACAAAAGTGATAGGCCTATATCTGTACGGATACACACACCAAACACTTCAACTTTAATGTGAGAAGTTGTAATCGTTTTCAAGAAGAATGCAAATAAACCTCAGAAATTTATTCTGATTTTCTTAAAATATGGAATTCTAGCAATGCGTTAGTAAAGTAGTATTTTAGAACAAAATATGACGCTACTATTCCTTCCGAACCCCTCAAAGAATCAATTTTTTTCAGGAAAATGTGACGTGAATAAAAGTGATAGGTAGTAAACAAAGTTAAAAAAATAATCTTTGAAACCATTTTTGAGTAATAGAAAAAAAAGTGAAAAAAAAAACATTCGTACTTCCGGTTGATGGATGTTGACAGAAAATTCATCCCAGTTTCTAAACGAAAAAAACAGTAACTTTGAGCTTTTTCCGATTAATCGTTTTTGAGATATTTTGTTCATATACACACACACACACACGCCCACCCACATATATACACCCACACATGCACACACGCCCACCCACATACACCCACACGTGCACATACACACAATTTTCCAGGAAAATTGATTTTTTGTGGGGTTGTGGTGGAACAGCAATCAGTGTTAAATACAATGTTTCGTTCTGCCACTTATATAATATTAAGGCACTAGGACGAGGGGGTTTTGGGCCAAGAACCAAATACTCAGAATCCATTGTTAAGTTTCCTAGCATCTTCCAGGTGGAAATACACGCAATTGAAAGATGCTTTCAATTTCACCTGGATAGGAGATATCGGTACCAGAAGATTGTAATACTTTCAGTTGGTCAGGCAGCCATTAGAGCACTGAGCTCCCATGTTATCAGCTCTAAAATCGTTTGGGAATGCCTGGGCAGGGCATGGTGGCATAGAAGGAAATGAGATGGCCGACGCTCTGGCAAGGAAAGATGTGTATCCTCCCTTTGGGGTCTGAACCACTTTGTGGGGTCAGCGACCAGTCTCTTTTAGCGGACTTAAGAAGGAGGAAGGAGTAAGGAGGTTTCAACTCTGGAACTCCCTCCCAGGTTTGAGGCAGACAAAGATCTGCTTGGGAAGTTATAAGCCAGGGAGGTCGGAAGCATGCATTGGCTTTAGTAAGAACAAGCTCCGCTTTGTTAAGGGTTTTCTCACGGGGTATTGTAGACTCACGGGACACCTGACGAAGCTGGGCTTGGAGAGTGGTAGAATGTGTAGATTCTGTGGGGAAATGGAAGAAACTCTAGTACATCTCCTAACGGCCTGCGATGCTGCTATTCAAAGAAGATTCAGGAACCTGGGCAGTTACCAGTAGGAAAAGAGGAACATACCCTCCCTAGAGCCTTCTAGGATATTAAGATTCCTTACGGTTCTTAACCCGGTGGGGGTGCTGTAGGCGAGATTTTCAGAGCACCTGAAGGGGTGCTGAAGGCTAAGAGGACCGCACAATAGATGCAGGTCGCAGTGTGCAATACACCCCTTCTCCCCGCCCTAATATTAAGGCTGTTAGTCGCATTGCCAAAATTCCAAATTTGGAAATTTTTGGAATTATCGCACCGGAAGTGCCACTTTAGAGTATATATTTGTTGAATATCAGATTTTCGGAAAAACTGCCCTAACAATTTTTTTTTATAATTGGAATGAATAGTAACTGGCCAGCTCTCACGTAGTAATTTTATTTGAAAATTTTTTGGGAAATTGATGTTAAGAGTGTGTGTGAGGAATCTATGACGTGTAATTTGCGTTTATTCAATTTATACGCGCTCTTTGACTACAATATAATCACTTCACATTTATCTTTGGCCAAATGAGTGAAATTTCAAGTTGAAGAAAAGTTAATAATTTTTATTTATGTAGTTTGAGAAAGTCATGTGAGTGTTAATTTTTTCTTCGTTAATAATACAAATGGACCAACAATATTTTCTTTATTATTATAATCCATAATTAAAATCTCAATTAACTTTCTTTACTTGGTGGTGGAGGATAGGCTTTCATTTTAATAATTAATCTTCACCATCATTTAGCTCGTAGAAAAATCACTTCATGTTATTAAACCAGATTAAAAAAGGAGCAAAAATATCCTCCATTATGGAAAAAATAATTTGTATATTACATATATATGTATATACTTTTAAATTTGATTGGCCATTTATTTTTAAGCATCATTTAATTAATTAGCCTCTAAAGTTAAAGTGCAAGGAAGTTGTTCAGTAGTTCGTG
This sequence comes from Triatoma infestans, assembly GCA_011037195.1. NCBI lineage: Eukaryota > Metazoa > Arthropoda > Insecta > Hemiptera > Reduviidae > Triatoma > Triatoma infestans. The sequence goes on along the minus strand of JAAEAF010001016.1, from coordinate 10,277 downwards.
ATAAACGAGGCCTTGGATAGGGGATGCTCTCTGGACATTCTTGATTAATCCCGCGCTAGAAAAAGCTATAAGAGAAACACTTACTTACTAACTATAGTGGTAGGATTTTTAATTGTTCCACGCAATATCTTGTGTTTGCAGATGATGTGGTTATTGTAGCAAAAACGATAAGAGTTTTGAGCAACTGGATAGGAAGCAGGCATGCATAAGGACTTCAGATAAATTTCCAACAGAAAGTGTATTAGCATCCGGATAGGACCGTGGAAATTAGTAGGCAAAATAAGGTTTTTCTAGTGTCGGTAACCGGCTTTGAAGATATAAGGGCAACGAGGCGGCAGATCGCCTTGCCTGGGAGGGCTCAACAGCAACTGCAATTATATTTATAATGATTTAATTAATTATATTGTTATCTTTTTTAATTGTTATTCAATTTGTGTATAAAATTAAAAAAAAAAAATTAACACAACACACTATAAAGGTTGATATAGATAATGTGACAAAAAGTTTTGGTAGAAGGTCATACATACCTTATTTTCAACCAAAGTTTTGTGGAAAAAGACATTAACTATTAAGTTAAAAGTCATTAGCTAATTACTTTTGAAATAATAAACTTCACTGTCCAATATACAACTTACTTAATAGAGAATACATATTCTGAACAAAGTGATTCGGTTAAGAATTAACGCTTTTACTGAACATTGATATAACTAAATATTTTTGTAAAGTGACATCAAAAGAGAGTTAAGAAATATATAGTATAAACTTTCATGAGACTAATCAAAGATATCAGAAGGGAAGGGAATAGGTAAATGGTTAGCGTACTGGACCCCTAAGCGGAAGACCCAAGATCGAGTCCAGCTTTGCTACCCTTAGATTTTTTTATTCCTAGGAGCCTGTACAGCTCACTGTGCGATGATGGACAGTGTCGTCTGTAACGAGTGAACACTGTCCGGAGGCTGGCAGTGCACTGGGATAGCTCCGGGCGCCAATGACCGTAGATGTCGCGCCTTATATTTAAAAAAAAAAAAAATATCAGAAACTACGAGAATTTTGTTTTTATTTGAAATGACAGTATTTTCGCTATTTGAGTTATGCTGACCACACACACACATTTCTAAAAACCACTTTTTTTTGAACTTAGGGTACATTAATTCGTGTATTTCCGGTGAAAACTCGATATTAAAAAAGCTGACACGATTACTTCCTCTTACTTAGGAGAAATGAAAGTAAAAATTGATGTTAGGAGTTTCTGTGAAATGTGTGGTGTTAAATTTCAAATTTTATAATGCTTTCGTTCCACATTATTAGCACTCTCTTCTGGAGTTCAATGTAATCACTTCTGCTACCAGTCTGGGTAGGTAGTTGTTCCCCCCCCCCTCCAATACAACTACATTTACGTTAGGTCAAATAAATAAAATTTGAAGTTAAAGACTTTGTTGTAATTGTATTAATGTAGTTAGAAAAATATGTGTGAGAGTTACACACCAGATTTTTTTCTCTAAACCAGGGGACAAAGGTTCCATGAAAATGCAGTTTTGAAAATTTCTTTTTTTCTTACAACAATGTTGCCTGTTATGTCCCAGAAGTTAGAATATTTAGTGACGTAGTAATTGTTGGCTGCTGATAATACCTCGGATGAATATGTTATTTAAAAAACTTCTCTTTACAGAATTCTTACAACATACTATTTCTTTTATTTTCATAAATAAAAAGAAAAAAATGAGATCCTCTCTTTAAATTAAAGAAAAGGTAAGAACAATGGAATTTGAGACTGTGCTGTATCAGTTGTGACTCCATCTCTTTCGAAACTTGATATCACTGTCAACATAAATTTACTTCTTGTCCAGTGAAGCAGAACAGTCGAACCTTTATAGAATTCACAATAGCTTTAAAGTTTATACGTGTTTACTTTTTTTTTTCTTTTCTTTTTTTTTATACAAAATATTTCTTTTCTAATTCTTTTAACTTTCTCTTAGCTGCTAAAGAAGGAAGTATTGCGATCGTGTTAAATTTTCGAAATTATCTGTTGTGGAAAATGTCTCTGATGTTTTCGAAATTAATTTGCACCAGAAATTAATACTGTTTTGAAGTTTCGAGATAGTACGTAAAGAACTGGTGTGAAACACACATCCACACCAGTCTTTATCTTACATAATAAGTATTGTATAAAGAATGACACACCTCTTCTTTAAACTTCAGATTTTACTCATTTTTCCTAGTAAATGTTCTGTCGGAATTGGCTATTGCCTACACCACCAAAGATCCATACGGGTCTTGGCACACACAAGTTTAAAGTACCCTCTCCAGTGGAGTGACACTTCTGGGTAAAGCTTGAAGGCGTCAGTTTCTCCTCAGCCACACAAGCGCCTCACAGTAATACACTACGTGCAGTGCAGTACGTTCTTCTAAGAAGGACTTCTAAGGAAGACCTGACAAAACCTACATAGGCTATCCGTCGTCAAACCGCTGCACTCGTGTAGCAGTATGCAATACCGCAGAAAGGTTTAGGTCCAGTGGAGCCCTCCCAGACAAAGTGATTTGCCGCTTTGTTGCCCTTAATGACTGACCAGATACCAAGTTAGAAAAATGTATACCCAAGCGTCTCACACCAGTCTCGAATTATGTAACCCCCTTTCTTTTTATCCTAGTGGCACAGGTACTTATTGGGACTAGCTCTGCCTGAAAAACTGTGGCTTGCCTAGATGCTTCACCTCGGATTAGCCCCGTTCACCCCGGCTCCTACCCCAAATTTCCATCCAGTAGGCGTCCTCCATGATTATAGAATCGCCTAAAATTGGCGGTCCATGCTGCCAAGCCTCTCTGCCCGGCATGAGAACTTTGAAGGGATAGACAAAGTTATATTTAGGAACCATTTTATCGAAACTATAAAACGACAAATTTGCTTTAAACTTCAGATTTTATTCATTTGTTCTAACAAAAATATAGAGGCCATGGAGGGGAACAAGTATCTATGCAGGCAGGTACGTTGTAGTCCAGAAACGTCGGTAACTTTGAATCAACTCCGTATAACAATTGAAACTTAACGCCACAAATTTCATAAAATTAACTAAAAATCAATGTTTTCGAAAAAATTGTACAAATCAAAGTGGCTTTGGCTTAGAAACCATTCGAGTTACCATTTCAAGTTTTAAAGAAAATGATTTAACTGTTAAACGAGTAAATTCGAAAAAAATCCAAAATCTATTCTGTAAAGTCGCACTGTCGGTTAAGAGATTTTCTTCAAATTTGGAATTTTGACAGTATAATTCTAGTGCTAATATTGTCTAAATAGTAGAACCATACATTTTACTGAGGACAATTACTAACTACTAAGTACTGGGAATAAAAGTAATTAAATAGTTACAACTATATAAACGATAAGTAAGAAATGTTGCAAGAAATGTTATTCATTTAAATTTAAATTAAGAATTCCTTTTTCAGATCATAAAGACATTTAAAATTATTTTCTCATTACTATCCAGGCTTGTAAGCTATTTTCAGTTGATTGTTATTGATAATATACATTATGTTAACTTCTTTACCGAGGCAGATTTAGTTTCTTTCTTACTAATTTAAATTTTCTAACTAAATTGTTAAAGTTCAACTATATTATCGATTCAATTCAAACTCTTCTGTGCAATTTTCATTTATATTCATCTTTGTCTTTATTATAATGAACTAATACATTTTATATATATATATATATATATTTTTTTTTATTTAAAGTGCGTCAACATCCATGGTCATTGGCACTTGGACCATTCTCAGTGTGCTGCCGGCCTCCGGACAGTGTATTCTCGTTACATCTCGTTATAGACAACACTGTCCAATACCGGACAGTGAGCGTAGAGGTTCCTAGGAAGAAAAAAGCCAAGGGCAGCACAGCTGTACTCGAACCCGGGTCCTCCGCTAACCACTTAGCTATTCCCTTCCCTACCGCCAGAAAATGTTTCAAATAAACATTTAATCTATTAATATGTGCAATTAATGTAACAAAGTTTAAAGAAAATCGTTGGAGCCATGTTTGAGAAAATCGCAAAAAAGTGAAAAAAAAACAAAAAAAAAAAACAAAAATTCAGTATCTCCGATTGAGGAATTTTATAGACAACTTATTATAAGATCCCAAGGTGATATACCTAATACCTAAATCTATACCTAGACTATATACTCAAACGGAATATCATGTTTGAACTTTCTGTGATTTTTCGTTTTTGAGCTATGCTGTATTTTGAGCTAACGTGTTTTGTAAAAACTCGATATTGAAAATTTGACACAATCCCTCAACTTTCTCTTACTAAGAGGAGTAAGAGAAAGTAAAAATGTGTCAGCTATGACTATGTGAATTGCAGTAAGCGAAAGTCGTATAAGGTTTAACTGTAGGCTTATTTTTTTTTTTTTTTTTTTTAAAGCAAAACAACTCTTGTACTACCCAGACAAGAGAAAAGTTATCTACTTTCTTTTTTAACTTCTCCAACGTTGTAAAAAAGGATAAATAAAACATTAAGAGGCCGGTCTAAATGTTGTGCTGACAAAGCCTTAATTGTATAGATTTAAATGGAATTCTTTTGATGTATCTCCGACAGTGGTCCATGTGCTGGATAGAGCTGTTAGAATATATGTATATATTATTTTTCATTTATTGTTGAAATGAGACAGTGAGATCTTCAAGAGAATTTACTATCGTATCTTACTGATCAACTTTTCAAATCTTCCTAATTGTTATTAATCAACCTAGGTAAAAATGTGTTTTACAAAAACCTTTCATTCACATGACCTTCAACCACGATTGGGTGGACAAGATGTCTGGTGTAATACACTCACACGGATTTCTCTCACTCCTCTAATCCAATTATCTATAAAATGACAAATTTTATTTACTTTATGTATTTTATTTACTATAAATTTTGCTCATTATTCCTAATATAAATACAAAGATAGTGGGAGGATAAGTATCTACTTAATAACTCAGTTTGGTAGAGAAGTCCTGAAAAGCGCGCCAATAACATTACACCAAATCCATATATTGGAAATATAACGCCACAATTTACGCAAACTATCTAAATTTTTTTTTTTTATTGAAACTGTGCTTCAAAAAAATAATTTTTTTCATTGTATTTTGAAAGGTGCAACAAAATCAATGATCCTTTGCACCTGAACTATATTAGACGCCTTTACCTTACAATAAAACTCTCTATATTGTTGGAACGAATGATCTCTAATAAAAAATAAAAAAAAACTAACAAAATATATAGTATCTTAACATTTTTATTTCACTTTGACGCTACTTTACTCTTTAAATTTTTGCTACATCATTAGCCAGTCATAAATACATTATTTTCATAAATAGTTACATTTATCCTAGTATGTACATTCATCCTTATAAATACATTTATCCATTAAAACACAATTACGCTACTCACATACGTCTATGTACAAGAGAGTGGAATACTCTATATTCCTCCACACTCTATGCAGATCCTAAATCTATCCACATTCACACAAACATTCACACACGGTCCGGGTTGCCAAACCCGACACCAGGCCCACCCGTCCTAGAAAATAGTGGCTCCCGAGAAATTGTTGGAAGAGATCTTGCGTTAGCAGGAAGTCAAGAGATTTACCATTCCTGCCCCGGCATTGGCCCTCCCAAACTTCTTTCGCACGCACATTTTCATACAACTTATTCCTACCTATACTACTAAAAATAAACATTTAAAAATTAACCCTTTACACTAATATATCTATTATTAGATTAAGTTAAAAACATTTATATCTGTAAGAAGCTGCAGAGTGTTTTTTACGCTACCTTTGTTGTGGCTCAGTACTTTGGTGATAGGTTTATATCTGTGTAGTTAGCATTTCAGCTTAAAGAAAAGCCTTTATAGTTGTTTTCGACAAAAATTCCCAAAAATCAAGACCCTATTCTGTAAAGTCGCACTTCCGGTTAGCCAATTTTCTTCAAATTTGGAATTGTATCTAATGTGTGTTATATATATACAGCTGTACATCTCATTCGTTCCATCTCTAGGGGAGTTTCAAAGGGGAGCTGGTAGATATGGATAACCACTCCCTTCAAGTTTATAATTGTGCATTTGGAGGGACTGACTTTGATTGTTTATGTCGTAAAGCAGCTATGCATGGAATTTATGTGGTTTTTGAGGTTGGAAGTGATAACATAGGTATCGTCTGCATTGAAATCAAAGATTGTTTCTGAGTGGGAAGGAATGTCTGTGGTATAGAATATGTAAAGGAGATGTGCAAGAATGACCCTTCCTTGGGGGAGTATTTCTGGTGAAAACTCAATTTTGCAAGAATCGCAATACTTCCTGTTAATAGCACAGATAAAGTAAACTTTATATCTTATTTATTTATTTATTTTGGGCGTAAAATTAGGTAGCTATATATTTTTATTTATTTGTATATAAAATTAGTTTATAGGATTTATGAAGGAGGAATGAGCGTTGTGTGGGTTATAGAGTTTGGTTTGGGTTGTAAAGCGGCAGTATGCCCGGAGGTTATATTCAGGCCAGTGATGATACAGTCAACGCTAACGGCATTACACTGATGCATTGCTCTTAGCAGCAAACCATCCACTGGCCCCTCAGACCCTTCCATAGCCAACTGTATTTGCCCAAATTGCATTAAGTCAGCCGAATGCAATTTCTCGTAACCACCCAACAGGGGGTGAACGAGGGACAGAGTGTGGAAAAGGGGGCACTCCACTCTTCTATCTATTTATAGAGAAATAAAATTTCATGGGGACTTGGCTGGATAACGAGCTGGCGGGGTGCTTACTCTCTGCTTAGTATGCCGCCTCCTATCTAATATTTCCTCTATTTCTACCGTGTTACATAACTCTCTATAAACAAGTTAGTAATGTTGCTCTTAGATACAAGTTTTGTTGTGTAAAACCTTACAATGCTCCTACAAATAAAAAACAATATATATATATATAATATATATATTATTAATACTTGCTTTTAACTGCTTTAAGAAGAAGTGTTGCGATCTTGTCAAATTTTCGAAATCGAGTTTTCACCGGAAATACAGGTTTCGAGATCCCCTGATTATAAAAAAAAGAAGAGATTTGCGTTTCTGTATTCTGTTTGTGTGGGTATCTAGCAAAACTCAAACACTGGCAAATCACAGAAAGCTGAAATTTGTTATTTTGTTTAAGTGATGCCAGGGGAAACGAGATTAAGTTTTTGAACGAAAACTGTCAATTTTTTTTTTTTTTTAGAACTTTGTTTTCGCACTACCGAGAGAAAGGTGTTTCTCTTAAAGCTGGGAAGGAGGAAGTGTTGCAATCGTATCAATTTCTCAAAATTGAGTTTTCATCGGAAATACATGTTTTGAGGTCCCCTGAGTACAAAAAGAAATATTTTAGCGAAAGGTCTGCATGTGTATGTGTATGTGTGTGTGGGAACAAAATATCTTAAAAACGAAAAATAGTAGGAAGCTCAAACATAGTATTCCGTTTAGGTACTAACCATTTCATCCGACAAGAAAGTTTTCGGGCAAAACCATCAACCAGAAGTGCATCTTAACTGAATGTTTTCAGTTTATCGCGGCTTTCTTGAAAAACGGGTCCAATAATTTTCTTTAAACTTTGATAAACTATTTTAAACACACAGGTAGGTAACTAAAATGATTTTTTAGGAAATTTTGAGAGAACATTAACGTTAAGCTTTCCACTAAACTGCCCCTTGCAGTACAGTTATGGTTTTGCCACCTATATAATATTAATATACATTAAAAGCAATGATAGAATTCCAAATTTGCAGGAAATCAGTTTAGCAGAAGTGCGACTTTACACAGTAGGGGGTCAAACTGACGGTACTTGGTCTTGAGACAGAGGGCGCCTACAGTCTCCACTCAGGTATATATGTATACTAACTTTTTTATGGCCAACCCATCTTAAGAGTTTCTAAATATTGTAATTTAAAAAAAAAAAAATTTAAATAAATTGTATTAATTGGAACTAGAGGAAGTCGTGTGAGTATTTAACACTAGAATGTTTATAAATAAAATAATTGTGATAATACGTTTCGATTCGGTTCTAGATAAACCAATATAACTGGTGAAATGTGTATAACAGGATTTAGGATATGGGGGTTTAGGAAAGTGGCGAGAATCCAGAGTGGCTTGGCACTGCATCATTGTATTTATAGGTATAGTTCGTATGGAGCAGGTAGCGAGGGACGACCAGCGTCGCATCACTGACCGCAATGTTTGCCTTGCCTGTCACCATGTTGGTGCGGGCTGCCCATCAGGCCAGGCTATTGTATGCCGGAGCACTTCTCCTCTACCTTAATACCTCTACACACATCTCCAACCACACACAAACACAGTCGCCATATTCTATCTTCAATACCTTCACCGTCACAATACATTCTCGCATCGTCTAATCTCTATACATCAATTTTTTTTTTTCTACGGACTATACGGTATTTGCGTGATCTTGTACAGGCACTGTCGTTCAAAATGACAAAAATACATTTTCTCACGATAGCACCATGAACTCTGTCTAACTAATATTAGATTTTTCATCATGTTTACTTTCTCTTACTCCTGATTAGAGGAAATATTGCGGTTTTGTCAAATTTTGAAATTGGGTTTACACCAGAAATACATATTTGAGATCCCTCGAGTTCGAAAGAAATAATCTACAGCATATGCATCCAGGGCGAGAGACGCAGCCGCCTGAGGCGGATCCCGAGCATTAACAAAAAAAAAAAAAATATATAGAAAAAAATATCTGGTATGAAACACTCACACAACTTTCTCTTACTGCAGATTTCAAAATTATGATTATCAAATTTTATAGTTAGTATATTAAATTTAATGAAATTCATCGGTGTTTTTATGTAGAAAATAGCAGAAAACTGAAAAATACTACCTAGTAAAAGGCACTTCCGGTCATCCGATTTTTTCAAACTCGGAATTTCAACAGTATATTTAATTTTAATACATTATTATTTAGATGGTAGAATAATCAACTATGATAGCACTCTAGAGAAAACCATAACCCCACCTCTCCCCTAAAAGTGCCCTTAAATTAATTTCCAAGAAAAATGTTCTAAATAAAAGTTGTAGCTCTTTGTATGTGTAGTTGATATTTCGAGTTTTAAGAAAATCGTTGGAGCTATTTTTGAGAAAATCTCAAATAAGTAAAAAAAAAAAACATTTAGTAAAGTGGTACTTTCGGTTGAGGAATTTTGACAGATAACCTACTGTCGGATCCCATTAGTGATACTTAAACGGAATATTAAGTTTCAACTTTTTACGATTTTTCGTTTTTGAGCTATGCTATTCACATACATACATACATTTACACACACAAACAATTTTCTAAAAACCACCTTTTTACTTTTACTTACTTACTCCTAGTAAGAGGAAGTACTGTAATCTAGACAAGTTTTCGATATCGAGTTTTCACAGGAAATATCCGTTTTGAGATCCCCTGAGTCCAAAAAAATTGGTTTCTAGCAAATGGTATGTTTTTTTGTTTTTTTTTTCCTGGCGTTAGTACCCCTAACGTCAGGGAGTTTATTTTTCCACATGCTCCAATGAACATTATTACATGTGTTAAGTATACTGTACAAGTAAATTTAATTTAAAAAAAAAATATAAATAGATACATAAGTACGTACCTATATATTATATAAGTTTACAGAAAACAGAAGTGATAATTGTAAATTATGCAGTTATTAACTAATTAACAGAAAAAAAAAGTGACATAGATAAATTATGAAAACAGTTCTTATTAAAATTCCTGAACTTTTAAATGTTTAATAAATTCCATGAAATATTGGGCAAAGCAAATGGTGTGTGTGTGTGTGTGTGTGTGTGTATATGTGAACAGCATAGTTCAAAAACGAAAAATCGTAGAAAGTTGAAACTTGATATTCCGGTTAGGTATCACCATGGGGTCTGACAGTACGTTATCTATCAAAATTCGTCAACCGGAATTACCATTTCACTAGTTTTTTTTTTTACTTTTTTGCGTTTTTCTCAAAAATGGATCCAACGATTTTTTTCAAACATTATATATCAACTACACATACAAAGAGCTACAACTTTTATTTGAAATATTTCTCTGTGAAAATTCATTTAAGGGCAGTTATGGGAAAGGGGTGGAGTTAGGTATCATCTAAAGTGCTATTTCAATTTATTAGACAATTCTGTCATCTAAATCATGTTAATTAGAATTGAATATGTTGTTGAAATTCCGAGTTTGAAAAAATCGGATAACCGGAAGTGCGTTTACTTTACCA
>JAAEAF010001015.1:0-59550 GCA_011037195.1 Triatoma infestans | reverse complement strand
AAATGAAAATCTAACCCCACCCCTTCCACAGAAGTGGCCTTAAATGAATTTTCCCGGAGAAATATTTCAAATAAAAGTTGTAGCTCATTGTATGTGTAGTTGATGTACGAAGTTTGAAGAAAATCATCGGGGCCATTTTTGAGAAAAACGCAAAAAAGTAAAAAAAACAACAAGTAAAGTGGTACTTCCGGTAGAGGAATTTTGACAGATGACCCACTGTCAGATGCCATAGTGATGCCTAAACGGAATATCAAGTTTCAACTTTCTACGGTTTTTCGTTTTGAGCTATGCTGTTCAGATACATACACCCACACACAGACCATTTGCTAAAAACCACTTTTTTGTATTCAGGGGATCTCAAAACGGATATTTCCGGTGAAAACTTGATATCGAAAATTTGACACGATTACAATACTTCCTCTTACTAGGAGTAACAGGAAGTAAAAAAATCAGGTGTGAAACACTCACACGACTTTCTCTTATTTCCTGGTTAGTATAATTATATGTAAAATGATTAATTTTGTTTAAACTAAATTGCACCATATTTGTGTTAACACAGATATAGGAGGCGTTGAGGGGATAAGTATCAACCTACTAGTCTTGGCAGGTAGAGAAGTAAAGATCATATTCGATCTATACTTCTCTATCTGCCCACTAGAGCGCTTCAAAAACAATGGACCAATAACATATAAGATTTGAAATTTAGCGCCAAAATAAATTTTTGTGAAAATATATTTCAAATTAAAGCGATAGCATAGCAAATTTAAAGGAAATATTTCAAGAAAATTCAAGAAACCTATACTTCCTCGTTCTTAGTGCTACTTCCGGTTAACCTATTTTCTTCAAATGAGTGGTAAAACCTTACTGAAGTGGTACTTTAGCGGAAAGCATAATGCTACTGCCCCCCCCCCCAGCCAGAACCCCCAAAAAGTCAATTTTCCCGGCAAAAGGTTTCAATTAAATCTGATACGTATTTATGTGGGTAGGTAAAAGGTTTCAATTAAAACTGATACGTATTTATGTGGGTAGGTAATTCGTATGAAGTTTAAAGAAAATCGTTGCAGCTGTTTTCGGAAATGACCGGAAAAAAAATAACATTCACTAAAGTTGAACTTCTAGTTTATGGATTTTGCTCAAAATCTTCGTATCTTCGAGGATCTTCGGTTGTAATACCTAAGCGGAATACAAGTTTGAGGTTCCTGTTTTTTTTTTTTAAGAATTTTTTGTTCAAACATACAGGCCATTTACTAAAACCTGTTTTTTTCATACTCAAAAGACCTCAAAACATGTATTTCTTATGACAACTAAATTTGGAAAACTTAATAAGATCCCAATACTCCCCGCGTAAGGAAAAAAAAAAAATTGGTTATGTTCGACCGATTTTCTTGAAATACGGAATTTCCGCCAATAATTTAATGAGTTTTATTAATTCAATTTTTATTTTTATTAGAGCATCAGAGACATTTTCCGTGGTAGCCTGCTTTATTTTGTGGTCATCGACCGGTTTCGGGCGTTCGCCCATCTTCAGGATGCGTTTGTCAGACAGTGTAATAACACAGACTTGCACAGAACAAATTCAGTTTTACCTCTGTATAGTCTGGTTATTACACTGTCTGAAAAACGCATCCTGAAGATGGGCGAACGCCCGAAACCGGTCGATGACCACAAAATGAAGCAGGCTACCACGGAAAATGTCTCTGATGCTTTCCAACTCTGCGGAACCAACCACCACAACAAATTTATTTTTATTAGTAGTAAATTGATATTGTAATGATTTTTCTGTCCAGTTTACACCCCATTGAGGTTTCACTATTTACAATTTATAATTAACAGTAATTATTTTGATTTTCCTTTAACTTTTCTTTCCACAAATCTTACCGATATAAGAAACTTATTTTAATATTTTTGCTGGAATGCTAAAATAAGATCATTTTTGTTTGAACGAATAGTATAGAGTTATTTTTACTTTCTCTTACTCCTAGTAAGAGGAAGTATTGTAATCGTGTCAAATTTTCGATATCCGTTTTGAGGTCCCCTGAGTCCAAAAAAGTGGTTTTTAGCAAATGGTCTGTGTGTAGCTCAAAAATGAAAAATCATAGAAAGTTCAAACTTGATAGTCCGTTTAGGTACCACCATGGGATTCGACAGTGGGTCATCTGTCAAAATTCCTCAACCGGAAGTACCACTTTACTAGTTGTTTTTTTTACGTTTTTGCAATTTTCTCAAAAATGCCTCCAAGGATTTTCTTCAAACTTTGTATCAACTACACAAACTAACAGCTACAACTTTTATCTGAAACATTTCTCTGGGAAAATTCATTTAAGGGCACTTTTGGGGGAGGGGTGGGGTGGGGTCACAGCGCCTCTAAAAATGCTACAAGTTGATTATACAATTCTATCATCCAAACAAAATTAATTATTAAAAAAATAGATGGCCAAAATTCCAAGTTTTAAGAAAATTAGTAAGCCGGAAGTGCGCTTTTACTGAACAGTTTTTTCAGTTTTCGACGAATTTCGTTAATTTGGTATACAAACTATAATCTTTGTCAATTACAATTTTGAGAACAGGTGTAAGAGAAAGTTCTGTGAGTGTTTCACACCAGATTTTTTGTTTTATTTTCACAGCATCATCTAATTGTATTTTGCGTTTACTTTTGTATTAGTGCTATTAATATTTGCAAATGTTTATGTATTGGTGACCGACCGCATCCTTTGTATAGGGCTTTGCCCTAAAAACAAATAAAATAATAATTATTATTATATTGTAACGGCACTTAATGTCCAACCCTCCTTCAGAATTAAAAAAAAAAAAAAATGTATAATACAAATTTTAATTATAAATCTTGAAATTTTTTCGAAAAAAATACGGTAAAATGCATTTAATAAAGTGATACTTCCGGTTTTGGCCGATTTTGACCAAAACTTTATTGTCGGGCCTCACAATAGCGAACTATTAAGTTTGAATTTTTTGGAGATTTAGATTGTAGATTGTTGTAAGAGATTATTATTGCACTGCGACCTGAAAGATGTAGAGGGCCCACGGAAACTTTTCAGTGCACTGCCGGCTTCCAAGCAGTGTTCTCTAGCTACAGACAACACTGCTCATCACCGGACAGTGCACCTAGGAAGAGAAAATCTAAGGGCAGCATGCTGGACTCGTACCCGGGACCTGTGCATGGCTAGTCCAGCGCGCTACCAATGAGCTAATCCCTTCCTTCTCCCTTGGCTTACGCCAATTAACTAGGGATGAAAACCCTAATTTGTTTACTGTGGTTGACCTTGTCTGTATAGTGTGGAGTGAATGTATATTAAGTGTATCGTGTATGTTCTGACGTATCACTGGTTGTGGTAACCCGTGAGGCCGATACTCCCCAAGTAACTGCATGCCTCAGTGACCTCTTGCGGGCAGCTTCTGGAGATTTTCCAGTTTTGAGTTCAATTGACTATACGCACATAAACATATAAACACACACACACACATACCAATCTTTGAAAACCAATTATTCGGAATCAGGTCCCTCAGGAAACATCTATTTCTGATATAAACTCAATCTCAAAAATTTGGCATTCTGCTTTAGTTTACAACAATATGGAGGTTGCCCCCTCCTCCCCCACCGCGGTATTTCACAAGTGCACCCCTTCATTAGTACTTCGCAAACAATAACAATAAAAAGCAGGGACAAGTATCTGAAATATGTATGTTTATACATAACTTTGTTATCTACTTCAAAGGTTAATATTACATGCTGTATAAATATATGTTTATATATTCACTATGTTTATTAGTAACTTCTACAACTTATATGCTAATTTCATAACTTTATATCATTAAAACAAAATCCAAACTAACTTCTAGGAAGATTTTATTTAAAGCAAGTACAATTTGATCATAATAACAAGGAATTTTCAATGAATCTTATAAAACTAAAATTTTAAAAAATATATAGAATTCTTGTGAAATTATTAGTATTATTCACTTTTTACTTTAACTTTATTGGACTAGTTCACTAATTAGATATATCTCGGATTTTATCCAGCTTTGCGGATCCGTTCACATATTCAGCAGTTAGGAGTAGATATACTAGAGCAAGGTGCAAAGTTCTCGACCTAGTAGTGAAAATGAGTTTTTTTATTTTATTTTAAAATTGAGTTTATTTCTCAAAATAATCTCCCTTTAGTTCAATATACTTTGTCCAACGTTTCTCCAATAATTGGATTCCCGTCCCTGAAGTGCGATTCTGGAAGTTCTTCGAAATATCAATTTACCGCTGCTATCACCTCTCCATTTGACCCAAAACGTTTTCCAGCCACAAATTTCTTAAGGTTTGGGAATAGATGAAAGTCAGAGCGAGCCAATCTGGCAAATAGGGAGGATGTTCCAACAATTCATACTTCAAATCCCTCAATTTTTCCATTGACAAAGCGCCTTTGTGGGCGGGTGCATTGTTCTGGTGAAAGAGGAGTTTTTGCTTTTGCAAACCAGGCCTTTTCTCTCTTAATTTTTTCATCTAGTTGGTTAAAAAGATGTGCGTGGTATTCCCCATTAATTGTTTGACCCTTTGGCTGGTAGTCAAATTAAAAGAAGCCCTTTGGAATCCTAAAAAATACTAGCCATAACCTTTCCAGCTGATGCAATTGTCTTTGCTGCACTGGCTTCTATCCACTGCTTGGACTGTTGTTTTAATTTAGGTGTAAAGTGCTGAACCCACGTTTTATCCATCGTAACAAATCAGCGTAGAAAATCGGTTGGATTCTTCTTAAAACGGCACAAACATTGCTGAGAAACTCAATTCCTCATTTGTTTGTGATCAGCATTTAAGAATTGCGGCACCCATCTTGCATAAAGCTTGCTTCGTGTAAAATGTTTCGTACCTTTTCTTTTGAGATGTCTTCAGCCTTAGCAAGCTCATACACCTTTAATCGTCTATCATCTGGAACCATATTGCATATCTTCTCGATATTTTCTTCGGTAGTTGCAGTTTTTGGCCGTTCTTCACGTGGAACATCTTCAATCGATGTACGCCCACGTTTAAACTCAGCTGCCCATTTTTTTATTGTTGATAACGAAGGTGCAGACTGCTTATTATACCCTTTCACCAACTTTGGATGAATTTCTGTTGGCGATATACCATTCAAAACGAAGAATTTTATGACGGAAAGGTATTCAAGTGTATTCATTTTGTCAAAAACACAGAACATGCTTATTTCAAACAGCCGTATAAAACAAACTATTTGTCTGATCAAGTTCACATTTGGTATTTACTTTTGCTCAAGTGTGGCAACATAACAAAATAATAATTTCATTTGTAACAGTCCCATCTGCGGGCTAGGCCGAAAAATTTTCATCTTGGCCAAGTATTATGGTGTTAGTTTTTCGAAGTTTATTGAATTATTAACGGATGTTTTGAGGTTCTCCGTGTTTCGAAAAAGTTGTTTCTAAAATTGGTACTTTTGGTTGTGTTTTTACATGTATATATCAATATTTGAGGACAGATAACTAAATCCAAAAAATCTAGGAACTCAAACTTGTTATTCTATTGAGATAAGCTCTAGCGAAAGATTTGCAGAACGGTTTCGGATATTCCTTAATCGAAAGTACCACTTTGTCTTTTTTCCCCAGATTTTGGCGAGTTAAGAACCGCTCCAACGATTTAAATGTTTACCTTTAATAGGTACATTTTTTTTGTTTGTAAAATTGATTATAAGAGGATGCAATTACTTATGTGTGTTTGAAAGGCAAATAGTCTCTGTCAGTCTGGGTATATTTATGAAGAGTCTAGGCTTATAGTAACTTCTGTGGTGCGAGCCAGAATTAGACACTTAGTACCAGAATCAAATTTGTAACTGTTTATCCTCAAAATGGGTACACTAATGCCAAGGTAGAGTTAGACAGCAATGAACAAATTCTCTTGAAATTTGAAGCTCATCTCTTGGCAAAGCCTTTGTCTCTAAGGAGGAGTCTTGGCTAGGAAGCGACAATTACAAAAATATTGACGGATAAGACATGTGCCAATTGATTTATAGGAGACAGCGAACCATCAGAGAGTGCACTCTGGAAGGTCATGAGAATAAAACTTATAACACAGTATTTACAATTCTCTAGGAATTAAGCTACTTATTAGCAACATTACCTTTCTGATTAATACGTTAGTTATTTGAATGTAAAATGACATATGAGACAGATATGTAATATAATTACATTATCTGAACTTTACATTATAAGTTGAATGAGTCGCAGTGTTGATTAGACATAGTTTGAACAAAATCGTAGGAGTCTAGAGCTTTTATGGTTTTAGGAGAAGAAATACGGCAGTAGATTAAGGCCGGAACTCAACACAAGTATGGTTGCGTATGGATTGACTGCGATTGTAGCAGAACAACAACGTTAATATATGTATTTTGATATGGTTGCTTTTATTGAAACATGAAACATTAAAAAGAACATCCATGACTCTCTTCTTTAAACTAAGTATTAACTAAAATATATTTATTTAGTAAAAGCATTATAAAAGCTATAAGTACTTTGTGTTGATACTTCATTACAGTGTAAATTATAAATTAGTCTCGTTATAAACTTCTTGTCAGCCCCTCTCTGCTGTTACTTCTCTTGTTTACAGAATGGAGGGGATGAAATTATAGATTATAGCAGAATGGTGTGAGACATGGTTCGTTATCTCTTCTGTATCTTTCTTTCTCTTAATTTGCTTTTTAGAAAATAACATCCGTACTTTTAAGGTTCTTTAATTGGTGTATTTTCTAATCTCTGTGGATAACTTTAGATATGGTTACCTTTCTCTTTGACATAATAATTTAAAGCAAATGACTTGGATATAACTGGGATACTGATAACTTTATTTAAAAATTTATTTCGGCTTTTTACACAATTTTGCTTTTATTAAGAATTGGGTGATCCGTTTTTATATACTTTTTTTTTGCAATGAAAGTAGGAAAAGTATCTATAATATATAGTAACGAGGGTAAGTCAAATATAAACCGGACTTCTTCTTAGTACCTCATCAGGCCGTCCCAAACAAGATCGGTTTTGTTTATCTCTATTTTGTCGCCAGTACAGCCACGACTGAACAAGAAGTTACATCGCGCGTTGCGCAACGTATTATTGTTAAGTTTTTAAATACCGAAGGCGTTAAACCAACGGAAATTTTGACTCGATTACAAGCACAGTTTGGTGAAGGTACTCTTTCTCGGACCCAAGTGTTTGATTGGGCTAAGAAGTGTAAAAGGTATACGTGAAAGCGAAGAAAATCAAGGACACGATCAATCGACGCCCAAGATCAAGTGTTACTGATGACAACTGTGCTGTACATTAACTTATTAAAGGTGATCGCCGCGTAAAAATCGATGAAGTCGCTTCAGAGATAGGAATCAGCCAAGGAAGTGCTTATACCATAATCACAGTGCATCTTGGCTTCAGAAAAGTCTGTGCTCGATGGGTTCCGAGGTCACTGACTACAAATCAAAAAGAGTTCAGGTTACAAATCACTGAGAGACTTTTGAATCAATTCCGGGAGGAAGGGGAATTGTTTTTGATTCGTATTGTGACATATATAGTTTATTCCGGGTGCACCACTACCAGCCGGAAAAAAAAAATGGCGAGTAAGGAATGGCGAAAAAAAGATGAAGCATTCCCTATGAAGGCAAAAACCCGTTTCTCTCCCTCTGGAAAAGTGCTCGCGGCTATTTTTTACGACTGGAGGGAAGTTTTACTCAGTGAATTCCGCCTACTAATGCCTGCTGTTGGAGTCAGCGAAAGCCGCCTACAGGACCATAAGACGGGGTATTCCAATGAGAGATGTCATCCTCCTTCATGACAACGGCAGGCCTCACACGGCGACTTTGACAAAGGGCAAATTGGTTGAACTACATTGGAAAACCCTTGAACACCTTCCCTATATTCCAGATTTATCTCTCTGTGACTACTTCTTGTTTGAGCCCTTGAAAGATTTCGTCGAACTTTTTGGGCTGTCGAAGATTTCGTGCGCAATTGGGTGATGAGTCTACCTCAAAATGTCTTTGAAGAAGGGATCTTCAAGCTTCCAAAACGCTGGGAAAAATGTGCAGAGTGTAAAGGAGACTATGTTGAAAAATATTAAATATGTTTTTTGTGATTTTTTATCATAAATAAATATATACAAAAAAAGTCCGGTTTATAATTGACTCACCCTCGTATATATAATTTTCCCAAATTAAGAAATATCGAATAAATATGATTGAGGATAATTTTGTTCCCATTTTACGACTCACTGAGTTAGGAACCTCGGGAAGGTACCTACTCTGCAGAGTAGTGATATTGCCACACTACAGTAGTGGCGGTGTGGCCAGCAAAAAACCACTCTTCATCAGCCTTCCATCACTTAAGCATTCTGAAGAAAAATAATGTTAATAAGATCGATCGATTGAGAAGAACTTTTTTATTTTCAATGATTATTGATTAATATAAAAAAATTTAAATTATTGGATAATTCTAGTCACAAATCAGTATTTATTCTTTGAATTTCAAAATATATTCTCGCATTCCCTCGGAAAATCTACACCAATTATTACTTTCTTCTACTTCTGCAAGAGAAACTGTTGCGATCGTGGCCTTCCAATTTAAGTTACTATCGGAAATACATGATTTCAGGTAGCTGGAGAACGTATCACTTTCATTTAGAAAAAATTTGTTTCTGGGAAATTCGATTATGGGAATTAAATGAATCGTTTCAGGACGGTATTATATACTGGGTTCGATTCCTGGTCTTGATCTTGAATTTTAATCGATATATTAATGTGAGTAATATATGTAGTAAACATTGTTTGTTATTCGTCTCCGTCTACAAGATCTGACCCGGTAGTCCACTGAAAAAAATAGATAAGATTTTACTTTTTTTTTTTTTTTTTTAAACTGTTTCCAACTGTTTCAGGTAGTTTATAATATTGTTGTATTAAGCATACCTGCTATGTCTAGGAAAAAAGTTACATTTTCCAGCATCTTATATTTAAATAAATACACCCTTAACAAGAAATAAATAGAGACATGCCGTAGCCACTGAGTTCTATAATAGTGCCGATTTCAGCATGCAAAAAATGGCACCAATATTCGTCCAAAATGTATATATTTATATATTTAAAAAGAGTTTCTTGAATATATATAGTTAAATCAAATTTGCAAAGTTAGAATCTCCTACAAAACCTAAGTAACTGCCATACCTTAGAGGTTTATGTAGAATCGCTTGGGCGTGGAAGATTAATTAATTGTTAAAAATCTTATCTATATAAATATGAAAGAAATTTCTCATAGCCACTTGTATCCCCTGTAATGCTTTCTCGCATTCTAGAGGTGCCTGACCGTAGCTTTTAATTAGTCTACTATATTCCCCGGGCAACAGACCAGCAGAGAAACGACACTAAAATCTTCAAATATTGAAATCAGGAACCAACCCATTGGACAAGTGATGATTTCAATAAAGATTTTTCAAAGTCTAAATCAGAAACATATCTTGGATCTCATCTACGATTCGAAATGGAATCGCACGATCTGCATTTAAAGCAAAAGTTTAAGGCATGCATCTCCTGCCTGCTGCCTCCGAGGTATGTGCCATTTCTTTCACTGTTGACTAATCACTATGGAGATGCGGCAGGTTAATTTTCAACATAAGATAGATAGATGCACGGCTAATTTGTGGCCGCGCAATTGCAGATGGCGAGTGCACTCCTGGAGTATGTATTTGCCTTAGTTGATATGTCGGTGCTGATCTGCACAGACAGTTTTGTTCAAGGGATTGGTGGCGGTGAGGGTTGCTGTCGGTGATGTGGGCGATCCTCGATAGGTGGTGGCCTCAGCTTAATTCTCTTGTGACTGTCTCTATCATCCTTTTCAGTAATTAGTAGATTTGTTCCAGTTTTCAGTGACCAGCAACATATCCATAAGATGTGATGCAAATGCACATCATGAATTTGGGGAGCAGCGACTTAATAATGGCAAGGCTGTCATGAACTTCTGGATGGATACAGAGTGAGACGTTATAAGTAGTGGTTCTGAACCCGCAGTTAGCTCAGGGATTGATCCAATCATCTTGGTTCCCTGCAGATATACCTCACTGAACATCACTTCCAAGATTCACACGGATCTAAGTGGCGAACTAGCGGGGTTGAATTTTGCGTATCCCCATGCAGAACCTAGTTCGTCAAACAAATTCCATTTGTATATTCCTAAATTGTTACAGACTTGTACATTACAACGGACTCTAAAGAGGGTCACATATATAATCTAAGTCATGTGGATTTAGCTTTTAGCTTCCTTCTTTGTGCATCTTCCTGTTCAGACAGGGTTTAAGAAAAGCAATTACAATTACAAATCATGTGAGACAAACGAAATTTAGCATTGGCTAACTCTTGGTCCAATAAATTGGAATATTTAGATCAAGGCTCCACTCCTTCTCTAAGTCTAAGTAAGTCAGCGTACAGGCATTCAGCAATAGAGGAGACTGGTAGTTCATCTATCTATCTAAGAAATTAACAAATTCTTTTAATGGTTATTGAAGTTGTGAAGCAACACTAGGATTTTCAGCTATTCTTTTTTTTCTTTTTGGAAAAAAGAAATTATTCAAAGATGTCAGCAGAGTATTTCACTTTATACTGGTTGGAAGAACGTAAATTGGAGGACTATTTGGACATGTTATGGTTGGAGAATATTATGAATTGCATTTTACCTTCAGTGTACCAAGTTGCATTTTCTATACCCTCTTTTCAATGTATTTCTTATCTATTCCATTCATTCGTATTTTTTTCCTTTCTTTCACCTTCATTACCATATATGTATTATTGGTATTGTGTAAGGTTGCTCATTACCATATTCTAGTAGGAGCTTGTTACTACATTCATTGTGCTTTCCAATAAGAAGTTCGGTTGTTTATAGAATCATCAGACGTTTGGCACATAAACATGCATTTTTATTGGTAGCATATGGATTCTTTTTTTCCTGTTTTTTATGATTAAGAAAATAAAAATTCCATTCGCAATATAGCATGATTGTGAAAGTTAATCAACTTTTACTATGTGCCAAATAACTTGTTAGATTCAGCCATTCATGGTATTCTAATTCTTCCCAATGTTTAGAAGAAAAAGAAAGTAAGTTTCGAATATATCGATATTTTTCAGTAGAAAAATGACAGGGAAGGCTCTTTTTTTTCTAATTTATAAACAATTGGATACATTAATGAAGAGAATTAAAGAAAAAATAAAGAACGAATCATTAGGAGATTTGTTAAGGTTAAGAACCACAATTCTTATTAGGATCACTGTATAAGATTAAATCAATGTTGGAGGGAACATTATTGAGGATGATTTAAGAATATCACTTCCAACCTCTCCTTTTTGTGGCTCCCGATAAGTGTAGGGAATTAATTTAATGAATTCTGTCAAATTATTTAAGTGATTTATTCTTAATACATATAAGAAATATTTAGTTAGCGTACGATATTGTAGCAAGTGCTTAATTTCTTAAGAAATTGCTAAGACTTATACAAATTTCTGGAGAAAGATTTAGCAAGAAGTTATTTATGCCATTAACGAGAGAACGCTGTCCGGAAATCGGCAGTGCAATGAGAAGGCTGCGGATGCCATAGAATCACCATAGATGTTGGCGCCCCTTAAATTTAAAGAAATAAAAAGTTACGCCATTATTTATCGATCGTGCAAACACAATTTCCTCCAAGATATGCATCTATATTTTTACTTTCAATATATATTTATATATTTATGTTGTGTAAGTTTTAACATATCACTAAAAATACTTTTTCATAAAGGTATCAAATGTGGGCGTGGTCAACATGATAATTCTAAATTTCTGATTGGCTTAGCATACACCCACAAGTTACACCTTCACTTTTACCCTGTGATTGGCTAATTATTTATAGCTAGTTATTCCATTGAAAATAACAGTTTAGAATGTTTTTACTAATTTTTCTTCGATAGGTATTTAATAAATTATCGAATTGTGCAATAAAATATTTTTATAAAATCATAGAAAAAATCAAGTTATTTCTAACGTAATATTTATTGTTTTATAACATTAATGTGAGATTTAAAGAAAAACCACAGAAATTTCTCCGTTTTAGTCTTCTTCCTGGAACTAGAGTTGTTTGTAAATTGTTGATTAGAAGATTTTTATGACTGTTCAGTTTGACATGATACTTAGTGTACAGTCGATGTGCTGCTTGTTGTACTGTTTCAGTGTTTGTGTCTTTATGTATTGTTTCGTTTGTAACATAGAAAGGAGATGAAAGTATAGTCCGCAGTGTGCGAGATTGGAATGTCTGAATTTTTTTCAAATGTGTCTGTTTAGCCGCTCCCCAAAGCTGAAGTCCGTATGTCCAAATTGGTTTCAATAGAGTCTTGTAAATTAGGAGTTTGTTGTTTATGTTTAATGTGGATTTTGTCTTTAGTAATCTATATAACTGTTTGAAACGTAAATTAAGTTCAAGTCTTTTAGTTTTTACATGTGTTGCCCAAGTTAGTCGTTTGTCCAAGTGCATCCCTAAATATTTTACCGAGTTACTTAACGGTAATGGTTCGTTATCATATTTCACAGGTATATCTTCCGTCTTTTTTAGAGTAAAATGTACTGTTTTTGTTTTGTTTATATTGAGTTTACTTTTCCATGTGATGTTCCAGTTATGCAAGTTAGTCAAATGCTGCTCCAATATTAATTTGTTGGTTATTATGTCTGTGTTGGTAACAAGTAGTGCTGTGTCATCCGCATAGGTCGCAGTAACAATATTCGGATGTTCAGGTATGTCGTATGTGTAAATATTGTATAGTAGTGGCCCCAGAACACTCCCCTGCGGGACTCCAGCCTCAATGGGATGAATGTCGGAGATAACTGTTTTTACCCTAACACTGAAGAATCTGTCCTCGAGATAGGATTTTAGCAAAAGGTAATAAGTGAAAGGTAGAATTCTCTTTAGTTTGACAAGCAATCCTGGGTGCCATACTTTATCGAAGGATTATACTAATGGAAAAAATAAAATAAAATTGATGTTAAATACAATTTTCAAAAAATTTTATTTCACAACGTTTACATAATTAGTATAAAAAAAAATCGTTGGAGCGTTTTAGAGAAAATAGCAGAAAACTGAAAAATACTTTTCATTAAGAACGCCCTTCTGGTCATCCGATATTTAATTCTAATTAATATTGTTTAGATGACAGAACTGTGTAATAAAGTGAAATAGCATTTTAGAGGAAAATCTAACCCCTCTCCTCCCCCAAACGTGCCCTTAAATAAATTTTCCCAGAGCAGTGTTTCAAATAAAAGTTGTAGCTTTTTTTTTCTGTATTTTATCTACTTAGCTAATAGAAAATCGCAAAAGTGACAAAAAATTCAGTAAAGTGGTAGAGGAATTTTGACAAATATCTTATTGTCGGATTGCATGGTGATACCTAAATGGAATATTAAGTTTGAACTTTTTACGATTTTTCGTTTTTGAGTTGTACTGTTCACATACATACACAAATAAACACACACACACACACCATTTGCTAAAATCCACTTTTTTGGACTCAGGGTGCCTCAGCAAGTGTATTTCCGGTGAAAACTGGATATTGAAAATATGACACGATTAAAATACTTCCTATTACTTAAGTGAAATTAAAATTGTTCAATGAAGTTAAGTTTTCTTCATATTTAGAATTTTAGCATCACATTAATTACTTTTAATTAGTATTATAGAGATTATAGGATAATAAAAAAATTAAATGGCCTGTTAGAGATAAACATAAATACTCCTACCAGGAATAACAGATAGTAATTAAAAAGAAAACAGAACACATTGTCTTGTAATTATTTATTGAACTAAGTTCTCACACTTGATCGCAAATCTCGCCTGAACTATTAGTAGGCTTTACATTCCAGTCAGTTTGTTATCTCAATCTGACAGCTGTTTTCATTTAGTAGTTCTTTTAGTTTTAATTGGCGAAGTAGGCAGGATTACCAGATGAACTACTACTTCTTATGGTTCAAGTTTTGTAGATATCGCTTTTGGAGATTTTACAACTATCTAGAGTATTTAGATCATTAAATACCAGTTAAACATTACAATTAATTTAGATGTTTAATTAAATGTTTCCTTTTTAATTGGACCTTTTTAGATGAGGGTACAGTTTAATAATAAAGATTGTCCTTTTATTTATAAATTGAAATTAAACTATTAAAATGACGAATATTAAATGAATTCCTTATATTGTTCCAGTAGCGTATTGCCATAATTCACCGCAACTTTATTTAACAGAGTTTGTATTGTGCATAGACTGTAATTTTTTTTTGCTATTATGTACTGTAAGATGGAGAAAGAAGAGAGAGTAAATTGTGCGTTGAGAGGGATATAAGATTGACCATCATTCTGGACCATTAACTCTTGTGTATGGTCAGACAATCACTCCTCCATCCTTTCTCCTGCCTCTACGCCGTCTTATTCTTACATATTGTCCATGAGTGTTTTTTCTTTCCGTTCCCTTTATATATTCTTACAGCTAAGTTCATTTCCTACATATATTTATTGTACCAGCCGCAATGCATGTCCTATTTTTTTAAACCCATATATATATATATTATGTACTCTGAATTATAATGGACCAGACTCCCTTTTCGAGGATTCTACTCCAACCAAGTTTAAAAATAAAAATATCTTTTTATAGACTCTTGTTTTTTAATAGTAATAAAAATATATATATATATATATATATATTCACTATTTTGACATATCAGAATTTTTTTTTTTTATTTATCCCAAACTTATTACTTCCTCCTAAGTAAGAGGAAGTTTATTGCGATCGTGTCAAATTTTTCGAATTGAATTTTCACCGGAAATACATGTTTTGATCTCTCCACCCCCCACCCCCCACCACCCACTGAATGTTTTCAATGAATGTGAGGTGTCGGTGTGCTAACAAAATATTTCAAAAACAAAAAAAAGTCGAGGGAAACTCATACCTCATTTTCCGTATAGGTACTACAGTTATAGTGAGGTGTGATTGCTACTACAGTTATAGTAAGACCCAAGTGATGATTACTCCTAGCTTCTTTACACATAGAAGGAAGATCGTAGGCTCATCACCTCGTAGGTTAGATTGCACTGCACGTCTGTGCAGATTTGCAAATCGATGAAGTTTCATACCAAAAAGTTAGGTTTGGTTAGGTTAGGTTAGCTTAGGTTAGGTTAGCTTAGGTTAGAGGGTAGGTTAGGTTAGAGGTTAGGTTAGGTTAGAGGTTAGGTTAGGTTAGAGGTTAGGTTAGGTTAGAGGTTAGGTTAGGTTAGAGGTTAGGTTAGGTTAGAGGTTAGGTCAGGTTAGAGGTTAGGTTAGGTTAGAGGTTAGGTTAGAGGTTAGGTAAGAGGTTAGGTGAGGTTAGAGGTTAGGTGAGGTTAGAGGTTAGGTTAGGTTAGAATAGAGGTTAAGTTAGGTTAGAGGTTAGGTTATGCTTTTTGTGTAGGCTGATTTGATAGCCTGTTATAGAATTAAACAGGCAGATTTGTGGCAGGGTAAACAGTATCGCAACAATATGGTCATACTACTATTCATCGCGAGATGGTTTTAAATGTTCCTATTACAGGTGTTACCACCAGCATCAGATACAAAAGTTTAGAAGGTTCTTATGGAGGATATATGCTCCCTAGGACCTTCTCAGGTTTTATATTTTTTTGGGAAATCAATCTAGGCGAATGCTTTAGTTTGAGAGTTCTCAACTGGCACCACAACAGCCCTCTGTCGCATTGCAACATACCCCTATAAAAATATAAAAAAATATTCATATACATGAAATGCACATTATGCTATATAAAAATATAATTTTTATATAAAAAAAAGAAAAAAAGTTATTAACTAAATAAATTTTAACGTTAACATTAATATATATCATGCAATACCTTAATAAACAACAAAGAGTATCACAGTGTTACAAAATATGTTGTTAAAAACATCAACAGCGTTGAGAGTTAGTAGTGGAGGCGTTGAAAGTAGAGTGTTATTTTTCGTTATACCACCCTGTCGCCACTCTTGTGTTACTTCCTATCCGTGGTATAAATTACGTCATACTAGCTAATGCCTGGGAACCACTAGAAGAGGCAAATTGAGTTTATCGTCACTTGTTTTCGGCGTTAACTGTACGCCAATGGTGTGAGGTTAGGACTCACTTTCATTCGCTCATCCCATATATTGAGTTATAAAGAGCTCCTATATACATACATATATATTTATACACACACACATACACATATGCAACATACACATAAATATATTTTTTCAACCATCAAGATACTTCAAAAATAGTCCAAAAGGGCAGAAATATTATGCACCGCCTTGTTTATTACATTTGTGTTTATCTAATTTAAGTTTTTACATTCAACTTTGAATGTTTTACTTTTCATTTCATGTTTCTATTAAATTTGTTTTACTTTTATATTTTAAAATATAAAATCTAATAAAATATTTATTTATTTAAAATGTTTGCCAGTATTCATTATTCTTAGATTTCCATCAACTTGAATGAGATTCCATTTTGGTTCATGAGTTTCTTCTTCTTGTTTGCAATTTTCATAAATCTCGTGCGCATTCTAGTGAATACAGTCTGTGCTTCATTTCTAGGCTATAAATTAGTTTCAGCGTTCATTTATTGTCAAGATGTCTCGATAGTAAGTGCGAGTTCTCACCCGATAGCAATAATAGGAAAGGAAGTATTTTATTATGATCATCTTTGGGGAGCGACCAAGTCTATGCTATCCAATGCCCCTCTGGGCCCATGTAGCTACCCCAAAGAACGGAGCCTTCTCAGTACACTGCATGATGTAGGCAACATTGTCTATCACCGGACAGTGAGCTGTAAGAAGCTCTTAGGAAGAAAAAATTTAAGGGCAGTACTGCTGGACTTGAACCCGGAATTAACGCTCTCTTTGCGGTACTATTTTCTCCATTTTGATACGGTCTATAAAAGGGTTCCAAGAAAAATAGGCTTAGAGGAGCAACCCAATGAATATCTTGCTCCTTTATACCATTGTCAAGTCGTATAAAAAAATAAAAAAAACAACCATTCATTCGCTTAAGTTGTGGAAAGAGAAACGGTTTTCATGAACTAATCTTCAATATCATGTTCCCTATAGCTGCTGGAAAAGAAATCTTAAGATTTAGAAAGGAAAGAAAGCAGCAGATTTTGTACTTATTAAAAGAAACTGATAGAAGTGCCCAGGAATCATGAGAAGGATTAACAAAGTGAGGTATAATGCCAGTATAAGGGAGAAAATAACTGATTTGGGGACTTTGTGTCATCATATTGTGAGTATTGTTTGAGGAACAAATCGTCGGGTACGGTACAAGGAAAGATGGAATGTGAACTGCCTATTACAATTACCTCTTTCTTCTGAGACGCCTTGAAGAACAGGGAACATGTTAGACTGGTAGATCCCAGAAACTTAATACATTTGCTAAATTTCCACAAAAGAAGGTCCTTATGTGAATAGGACGTGTAATAGCAACCAAAGAGAGATCAGCAATCAAAGAGGGTAAAGAGAAGAGAAACAAATCCAACCACTCTCTCGGACCTGATTGGGAGAAACTGTATAAATACAGTTCAAGACAGTTCAATATAGTTCACTGTAGTTCATCATCTAGCCAGTCACTTGACCACTCATACCACTCACCATTCAATATTGTTCACTGTAGTCTCACATACCACTCTACCTTAACCATTCTCTACTGTAAAGTCCAGGCAGACTGTGTCTCATTATTATTACACATAGTTAACCAGTGTTAACCCAATCTTCTTATTTCATCAACCAGACCTAAATTCTTTCCACCTAACACATCCATTATGGGCGGAAACACATTTTAGGGTGGGGGGCAAAAAAATCTTTAATCACAGTCAATTTAAGAAGGATATTTACAGCTTCAGTTTAGAGATATTTGCTTTCAAAACCTTCTTCCTTCCTATTTAAGTTCTTACGTTTAAGTTCAAGTTCTTATGTTTGAGTTTAAGTTCTTAAGTCTTTAAGTTAAGACTTCCTTTCTATTTATGTTTTCCCAGAAGCATTATTGAAAACTGCATGTTTTTGTAATACTCCTTTTTCCTATTTTGCAGTTATTTTCAATTAAACTAAATGATTATATTAAGTATTTCGTTGCATGATAGACTTCTATTTGATTTGCCTAAATGATGTCTAATAATCTTTAGATCATATCTCATGTTTTACATCTTCAATTTTTTCAAACTTTTAATTGAAACTTGTAATAAAACGCTGGAACCCAGCTATAATTTCACTAAATTACCATTTGTAATTCATTATTTTGTATTATTCCAAAATGTTTTAACAATTTATTGTTTTTAGTAAAGATCAAAAGACTTCTGGAAACTTCACTTAATACCGCAATTATTTGACAAATACAAACGTCATCTTGATTGCATCATTCTAAAAACCTGCTATCAAACTCTATTAAACTAGGCTGGTTGAAGCTAAATTGTGCTGTTGATATGGTATCCTATTACATTCTGTTGGTTGCTTTAATGGATAGCATGTTAACACTGTTTATAAGACCGTTGGGAATGATCATACTTGTCTAGTGTATTATCTTGTAAATTTATAATACTAAACCTAAATGTTTCCTTTGTGACTATTATCTAACCACATTGTTTATAATTTATTCCTCTTTAGATTATAGCAGTAATTTTCTTTTAATTTAGAATAATATTCTTAGAAACACTTTTTTGTGGATTTATTTTTTTGTTATTGTGCAATTTAATGACTGTTCAGAGCTGATAACGATCTTTGGCAAATTTATTCTTTAATTACCAGTCATATCTAAATCAATGTGATTGGAAGTTATGACTCATCTGTCAGTTGTTATTATCTAGAAATGTCTAAGGATAGCGCTCTCGGTTTAGGATTTTTTTTTTTTTTTAAATATTTTGTTCGCAAATAATAAAATGTGAAACACTTACAAATGTAACGAAAATGTATCTTTCTTTCTGTAAACATAAGTAAATTTAGAAGCATTACAAAAAAATATTAAAACGTTCATTTAGACTGAGAGTACAAAGCTCAAATGAAACAATAAAGGGATTGATGGGAAAGCAATTTTGAATGTCACCCTGTTATATCCTTAAAAAGCTCTTTTCTAACATAGTCGTTTAACTGAGCTGGAACGCACCTCAATTTTAAAAGCTGTTTTTTATTTGCTCGGATGGTCAGACTGCGTTGAAGACAATCAGTTATTGTCTCCAAATGCTGCAAAAAAACTTGAAGATCTATCTTCATCCAAGGATGTTGTTCTACCCTGGATATCTGGCGGAGAATGAGGTGATGGGCCAAATTAGAAGCCTCTTTCCCCTTCATTGGGAGCATATCTGATAAGTTCCATGCCTGTAGGACTTAACTGCATTCATACCTTGATATGACCTCGTTGGGTTGTCGGCAATCTGAAATGCTCATTGGATGGCCGGACAAGACAAATATGGAGGTGTCGCTATGTCTTTCACGGATATAAATGTGCCCGTATGTTGGACCCTTTTGTCTTCATCCATCCATCATCCATCTTTCGACAGACTGATTTTCGGGTTATGAGAAAATTTGGTTCAGAACCTTTGATCCAAACAGGAACTGTGAAAGACTTAATCCGATTTATTCGGACTGCTGCTGATCATTGTTGCATTAGGGCCGTGCTAGATTTTCGTTCTAGACCCGGCTTGTTGTTGTTTTTCTGGGGGTAGCTGCTTTGATAGGGGCTTTGAATAGCGTAATTTTTGATCCTTCCCTCATCTACATAAATACACAAAGAACATAAAGGGTTGTAAATTTTTTCTTATATGATATGCATAAGCATAATACGATTACCTAAAATATGATTAAGGTCCTTAAGGTCGCAGCCCACTACATCAAATAAAATAGCTCAATATCTCTTAGATCGAAAAGAGAAACTTCAGAGCTACTTTCCGGTTTTATTATCAATAGCACGTTGAGAAAGTAATATCAATTACTTGGCTTCTATCCTGGTTATACAAGTGGGAACTTCTCTTTACAGTGTCTAATTATATATCTAATCCAAGTAATATAAATTATTTGGCTTCTAATGCTGGTTAGAAAAGTGAGGTCAAAGCCCAATTTATCACTTCTACATTAAATTCTCGGAGAAAAACTGCTTGTGTCAAATGGCAATCTTCTATCGTCCAAAATAAGGATGTCTACATCACTGCCGAACGCCATACTTAGAGCTCGAACCACACATTTACAGTACATGTAAGCTGTTAATAATCAGACAAAATAGGTATTTCACTGGGGGCCTTTTATGGTATAAATTAGCCGTCGCATCTTTGTTATGTTGCAAGGTAATCAGCACCATCTCTAATCTCTCAACTATCGTAATGAAATCTTGAATCTTGTGTTATTCGTTAGCGCAGCATTTAATTATCATATGCTCCTAAGGATCTTATTTTTAAGTTTGTGAACATTTTTTCCAGATTTTTCCTTCAAACGTTTACCTCATTCTGATCACTAGATTAGGAATGGCAGAGGAGCTAACGAATTCTGACCACTGGCAGTCTCTCCTTAATAGGTGGCCGACTTACGATTATAATAAAAATATTTCTATATAAATTCGAGAAAGACATTTATTTCGAGAATATTCTACTTCTCTCGGACCTCACAAATAGGGACGAGTGAAGCAGCACCAGAGCTACCATAGAATACAGATCCCAGGGATTGTGAGCCAAGGCCTAGGATACTCGGAACTCATCTTGCTTGTTATATGCAAGATCAGAATTGGGTTAGTTTTTATATACCTGTTAGCTGGCTCTGAAACAAAAGAGATTATGGGCGAAGGAGCGCTGAAGGAACTTGCCATCAGTCTCCAGGGTTTCGTACACAGGCATCCAGAAAATGGCAATCATACTAATGACACCCTACAACGAAGTTGCAAGAGATCCAGTATACGGCCATGGCCACTGAACTGAATGTACGGAAACTTGACATTCACCTTATTCTATGTGTCACTGCACAGTTAAGGTTATGCTAGCCAAGGGTGACCCTCTCTTCGTCACTTTTTTGATCATTCAAACACATCTGATTTGGTTGATCCCAAATTTTTTTCGACTAAACGCTCGGATTAAGGTTGGATAAAAATTCGCATCTGCCTCGCCACCGCAAGAAACCTAAGAACATTTCATCTTATGTGGGTAACGAAATCTTTCATCTCATATGGATGGTGCAAATCCTTTTGCTAAATAGTTTCATCTGCTATAGTGAGGAACACTGACTTCCAATTTCTTACGCCTCACATGTATGTAAGGAAAGGGATTAGCTCTGTACTAGAGCGCTGGATTGTAACGCGGAGATCCCAGGTTCCAGTCCAGCAGTGTTTCCCATTGATTTTCTCCTCTCAGGTGCCTCTACAACTTCGGTCATCACATTCCTGTGATAGACAGGTAGACAGATAGAACGGCCATGCACTGAAAGGCTTCGGGGGAGGGGGAATAGATTTTTCAGGTCACTGTACATTATTCCCTAGAAGAAATCTAATGTTATGTAATTGCCCCTATTCATAAACTGTTCCTAGAGATTGAGAAGATGACTTTAAATAAACATTTTGCAAAATTGAATTTTATTCCACAGCACATAGCTTTCAGAAATTAATTAGTTCAGGTAGCACCAAACAGCAACTTTTTACTATATCAAAAAACTTTTGAGTTCCCATAGTGTATCTTACCGACACCTCGGAGCGAGTGGGTCAGTATTTAATTCTTACTAGGAGATGCAATTAATCCGAAATAATGAGAAAATTAAGGATGCCAGAGTTAATAGTGCAGCTATGTTACTCTGCCAGTATGGTAGTCTTGATCTTGGTTTTCGGAATAAAGGGCTTTAAAGAGGCGACAAAAATGATATAAAACATTTTATTAAATCATTGAATGAATGAAACAAGTGAAAAATAGAACAAGGGAAGGGGGAACAACCGTACATAGTGAAGGTTTTCCGTTTTTCCTCGATGGAATATTTAAATTAAAAAAAAATAAAAAAATACATACAATTGAAATGTCCTTTATTCTAGTGGATGATTTATTCTAGTCGCGCACAGATAATAAGGTAATTCTATTACCTAGATAATTGACTTAGCGAGATTGCCAGTAAACAAAGCTTAGTCACATAATACAAATATTCATTTGTTTGGTACGTGTTTATTTGCTCGCTGTTGTTATATAGTCCTTTTGCTTTAAAATTGTTTAATAGATTTTCAATATAATAGCTTGTATATAATTAAATTTTAACATTATATTACTGAATATAACTAAAATGGCCATTAAATCATTAGAAATAGTTCAGTTACGTACCTACAATCTCGGTTACATAACCTGTAATAAGTTTTTTATTTATAAAAGCTCTGATCAGAATTTTATTATATAATTTTGAAATCTGGATTATATTTCTTGATTAAACAAATATCTTTTGTTATCCTTGCCAGCTGCAGTGTTGTATGCTTGGATATTATTTCATGCTTCCTAATAAAGTGATTTTAATCCTCTCTATTTAGGAGATTACTTACAACGCGGTATATTTCATTATAATAATACATGGAGACTTTATTATAATGATGTTACTAGATGCAGCTTGTTATCAAATGAATAAACATTGTGATTTTTTTGTCTGGCGAATTTGATTTCACTATTCATTAGCGCGCTTCCATCTTTAATCAAATCGATGAATCCTTGAGACGTAGCTCGTATAACGTCCTTTGGCATCTATCCAATAACTTTATTGAAAAGACAAAGCAGACAAGCCAGAGATGCAAAGCGTACCAACATCAATCGGATCTCTGTCTAATCCATCAAACTTCATCGACTGTGGGAGATGAAATTTGAACTTATACTTCAGCATTCATTTAGACTCATCAGTCATCACTCTCTATCTTTAAATATTTTTTCAAATAATTAATTACACATTATTGTCTAACATATCTTCATTCTCTATTATTAAATCAAAACACAGACATCTAAAAGCTTAACAATATAATTTGTCTGTTGTATAGACTTATTATTTGCACACAGTGCCCTTGAAATTTTCTCTAGTGTCTAACCTAAATAAAGTATATAATTTTTTTAATTTACTTTCTATGTAATGTTATGCTTCAATGTAATATATGGTTTTATCAGCCACATAATATTAATTTAATACGTTGAGGCACATTGATGGATTGAAAATTTGAAGAAAATTAGATTACCGGAAGTGCGATTTTTACACACAATAAGTTTTTGTGTTTTATGGAATTATCTCGAAAACATTTACAACGATTTATTACTTTCTGTTACTCCTAGTAATAGGAAGTATTGTAATCATGTCAAATATTCGATAAGACAGGTGGGTATGGATATGCATCCCGGATGAGTCCTTACAAATTAGAAACAGGTGCAAAGGACATAGCTGTTGTGCACCTTAAAAAATCCAGAAAAATTTTCGATATTGAGTTTTCACCGAAAATATCAGTTTTGAGCTCCCCTGAGTCCAAAAATGTGGTTTTTAGCAAATGGTGTGTGTGTGTGTGTGTGTGTGTGTGTTTGTATGTGAACAGCATAGCTCAAAAACGAAAAATCGTAGAAAGTTCGAACTTGATATTCCGTTTATTTATTCCTTAACCGGAAGCACCACTTTACTAGTTGTTTTTTTTACTTTTTTGCGGATTTCTCAAAAATGGCTCCAACGATGTTCTTCAAACTTGATATATCAACTACACATACTAACAACTACAACTTTTATTTGAAACATTTCTCCGGAAAATTCATTTAAGGGCACTTCTGGGGGAGGAATGGGGTTAGGTTTTCATCTAAAGTTCTATTTCAGTTTATTAGATAATTCTGCCATCTAAATAATAATGTTAATTAGAATTGAATATGTTGTTGAAATTCCGAGTTTGAAAAAATCGGATAACCGGAAGTGCGTTTACTTTACCACTTCACTAAATGATTTTTTTCACTTTTTAGCGATTTTCTTAAAAATGGCTCCGACGATATTCTTGAAACTTCTAATATAAACTAAACATGCAAAGATCTACATCATTTATTTAAAATATTTCTCTGGGAAAATTCATTTAAGGGCACTTTTAGGGGAGGGGTGTGGTTACAGCTTCCTCTAAAGTGATATCATAGTTGATTACACAATTCTATCATCCAAACAAAATGAATTAGAAATAAATAGATTCCTGAAATTCAGATTTTCTCCGAGTTTCAAGAAAATTAGTATACCGGAAGTGCGCTTTTACGGAACAGTTTTTCAGTTTTCGACGAATTTCGTTAAATTTGGTACACGAACTATAAAATTTGTCAATTATAATTTTGAGAACTGGAGTAAGAGATAGTTATGTGAGTGTTTCACAACAGATTTTTTTTTTAAACTTTGAATTCTTGATGCTTCATAGATGTAGAAACGTATCACTTCCGTTTTCTAATATTTTTCTGAAAAAATTGAATTCAGAACGTTATTGGAGGACTATCACTTTGTTTAAATTTAAATTTGCACAAGCTTTGACATAGAGGGCTCCACATTAGCTCAGGTCAGGTATAACAAGCAAAACCCCGCCTACATTATTATAGCCAGTTCAACCAAATGTTGTAATGTTGCAATATTAAAGAAAATTTCTTGATTAAATGGTTTTAATTAATTGACCTTATTTATGTATTAATTAATGATTTTAATTAATTTTTTCAAGAATGTTACTTTTAGGTAAGTTCTAAAGGAAGTTGTAACCCCCCTCTAGTAAAGTGTCATTTCAATCAAGCTATAATTATGACAACAATAAAGCAATGATATTTGTGTACAATTATGAAAGAAAGAGGTTTTAGTTGTTCTTTTTTGTTATTTATAAATCTTGATTACAAATAAATTCTATACACAGCTGTGGACAGTAGGAGTGCTATTTAAAATGAATTATATCTTATTTTTGTTGTTATCTGTTTGTTTAATGCGTACATTGTTTTTGTTACAGGTAAGTGGAATTGTCATGGTTGGTCGTATATTTTCTAATAGTAAGTAAAGCATATTGCCTTCTACTAGAGTATCGTTGTATTATGTATTCTTGTTGGTGAGTATTATGTTTGGGTGTGTTGTAGTGAACAGCCACCTTTTATAAAATCCTATTAGAACAAGTAGACCCATGGGAGGTTGGTGTCACCCTCTTTTATCATATTTAATATTTATTGCTCATAAAAGTGCGCTTCCTCCCACTTCAACTAGCTCTATTTTTCCCAGACTCTCCCCTCCGCTACCCTTTTTATATATTTCTATGTGGATACTCTTTTCTCTCTTTTCTCTAGTACAATGATAGCAAGGCGAGAAAGAGACAACCGTATCACTACCCACTATCTACCAACGGGCTCCATATATGTACAGATGGGTAAGAGAATGCTCTGCTACTGTGAGTATATACTCTCTTTTACTCTCTCTCTCCCTCTCAACGTAAAATAGTAGCAACGCTATTGTTCTGTGTGGTGTGAATGTGAAAGAGAAAGGTATATGTGTAAAATATTTTTGGGAGGGTGGGGGCACAATGTTGGTGAGGAATTTAAGGGATATGGGAAAACTGAGAGAAGTCGTTTCAGTTTTAATCTCCAACAAAATTTATTAGTAGCCAACGTTATAATATAACCTGCTACTATTTACCTACATAAGTGTGAGTTGTACGTATGTTTTACGCAAAGTTCACTATGTGAGATATGGACGTATTTATAATTCCCACTATCTGTCAACAGCTCTTAAACTCCAGCACTGTTTTCTTTTATATTACTTTGTACAGTTGGCTACCTTTCGTTATGTTCTCCCTCCCTTTTTTGGGGGGAAAAATTTCAGTAAGGTATCTAATTGTTTCCTTATTACAGAATATATATATATCCGAATAATATTATATATCAGAAAATTCAGGGTACGCACTCAACTCTCTGGAATGCCATGGTCGCGGTCCCATCGAGAGAAATGGTACCCTGCTGGAATCGAACCCGGGAGCCCGACGTTGGATCATTTAACTTGCTGCCACTGCACTGATACTAATGCTCTTGTAACTCACATGAACTCTCTGACTAAGAAAAAAAATCAAATAGTACTTTGCTACATGAAGCTGGGCCAAGAAGATAGGCAGACCGAAGTGGTCTGGAGAAGTCGTAGGGATCGTTTTTGAAGCACAAGTAGAAAAAGAGGATTGTTTATTTAGATCCTTTGTA
The DNA here is from genome assembly GCA_011037195.1 of Triatoma infestans. NCBI lineage: Eukaryota > Metazoa > Arthropoda > Insecta > Hemiptera > Reduviidae > Triatoma > Triatoma infestans. Next base: position 33,315 of record JAAEAF010001015.1, on the reverse strand, counting down.
TAAACTCCATTACTTTAGGGAATCATCAAAGGGACTATAAATGGTTTTAATTAGTAGGAAATATTTTTAAATTTCATAAATGCTATCGCAAAATATATCAGACCAAATACTAGGAATCTAAATCAGTATATATTTTTTAATTTTAGGGGCGTCATTGACGTCCGGACCCTTCCAGTGCACTGCCGGCTTCCGGACAGTGTTCTGTCCCTACAGACAAAATTATATTTATAGATATAATTTCTGGCATCCATTACACTTCCTAATAAAGTGATTTAGCCACTCTAATTAGGAGATTAGCTACAACGCGGTATGTTTCATTAGAATAATACATGGAGACTTTATTATAGTGATGTTACTAGATGCAGCTTGTGTGTTATCGAATAAATAAAATTTGGAATTTTTTTTGTCTGGCGAATTTGATTTCATTATTCATTAGCGCGCTTCCATCTTTATCATATCGATGAATCCTTGGGACGGAGCCCGCATAACGTCCTTTGGCATCTATCCAAATAACTTTATTGAAAAGACAGGGCAGACAAGCCAGTGATGCAAAGCGTATCATAATCATCAATCGGATTCTATCTAAGGTATCAAACTTCATCGAATGTGGGAATGAATATATTTTAGCATTCATTAGACTCATCAGTCTATCTATAAATATTCATTCAACCCTTTCAAATAATTAATTACACATTATTGTCTAACATATCTTCATTCTCTATTATGTAAATCAAAACACAGACATTTAAAAGCTTAACAACATAATTCTACCCTGAGAACCCCTATGACTAAAGGTTTGAACCCGGGAACTCCGCGTTGCTAGTCCAGCATGCTACCTACCACTGAGCTAATCTTTTCCTTCACCCTTGACTTAAGCCAATTAAATAGGGACGGAGACCCTAGTTTGTGTACTGTGTTTGTCCTTGTCTATAAAGGGTAGAGTGTGTGTAGTTCAATTGTATTGTTTGTACAGAATATTTGAATTTATTATTATCAATAATATTATTATTAAAAAAAAAAAAATATGTAATATTTTTAAAATGACAAACTTTAGATATTATTCATTTGTCCTTTACATAATATAGAGGTGATATAGGTACAGTTACCTAACCAGGATGGTAGTAAAAATGATTGCAGTATAGTCAATAATATGCACTGGTCCCCATATAAAATTTGAAATTGAATGCCATAAATAATTCCGCTGGACTACCAGAAATAAATTATATGTTTATAGTTCTCTTTACAAGTTTAATGGAATCATTTATAATGTAATTACTGACGAGAAAATTTCAAAAACATAAAGTTATTCTCTTAAGTGTGCACTTGTGCCGTTGACTACTAATGTGTCAAATATATATTAATATTATATGGTAGAATCATACATTGTACTGAACTGTAACTTTAGAGCAATGTTTAACGCTACTGTTCCCGCAGGAGCCATTTTTGAGGAAATCGCGAAAAACTGAAAAAAATAAAAAATGCATTCAGTAATATTGCAAATTCCATTCATAGAGTTGTAGTGGAAGAAAGAAATGCAAAAATAATAGTTTTGAAAAATAGTTTTGAATATTTTGTAGTTTGAAAAATAGATTTTTTGTCAATATTTTAAATATATCTTAGTGATGTGAAAAGAGTCAGGTACTACAATTTAACGTCATTGCTATTAAAGAGACAAAGGCACAAGAATCTGTTAGGCTAATACAATGCCACTTGGCCAACTGTTTTGTAAGAGCAGGACTTTCTTAAATGTTATTGGTGATGAGATGTGTTGTAGTGGTAGCTTGTAGTGGGCTTGAGAGAATTTGTAAAGAGCTTGTGAGGATATATGTTTAAGAGAGAAGTATATCAAGAGAGCACCACTGTTTTTAAAATAATTATATTATTCTCTAAAAGAATTTAATCTTTACAATATCACAATAATATACTTATAAGCATACTGAAGCTAACTAGATTGATTTAACTTAAACTAGCACTAATGCTAACTGGTAGAATGTCTGTTTCAGACTGTTTTAAAGAATGCCCTGCTCTTACAAAACAGTTGGCCAAGTGGCACTGTATTAGCCTAACGGATTCTTGTGTCTTTGTTTCTTAAATATCCAGTCAGATCCCATGGTGATACCTAAATGGAATGTCAAGTTTCAACAGCGGTTTTTCGTTTTTGAACTATGGCTGTTCACACACAGACACACATACGTAACAGACCATTTGCTAAAAACCACTTTTTTGGAATCAAGGGACCTCAAAACGGATATTTCCGGTGAAAACTCGATATCGAAAATTTGACACGATTACAATACTTCCTCTAGGAGTAAGAGAAAGGTAAAATACAAAAAAGAATCTCTTATTTTTCCAAACATATTATTCATTTTTTTTTTTTATATATTGTTATAAATGAAATAATCAATTAGGTAATATAGGTAATTATTTATAAAAAATTAATAAATTCTTGTTCTTCATTTAATATTATAAAAAAACAAAAAACAAAAAAAAAAAACGAAATGCTGAAAGTTCTTACACAAATACTTTCTTTAAAGATTCAAATAAAAAGTTCTGTGATTCTTGCCCACCTACTGAAAGTAGAAACTTGGAAATAGAGTTCTGTTTTCAAAAGTACAACTTATAAAAGACGAACTGTTGTTTCAGATTTTGTATATTACATTCTCTTTGGGTTTTCCATTTTCTAATATTGTTTAAAGTTTTAAACTATTCCATTCTGTTCTTATTTATGAGTGTATATTTTTTATACCGTTTTTTTTCCTTAATTTTTTTTCTTTTTTAAAAGATATTTTTAAAAATGTTCAGTAAATTATAGTCATTATATAATTATCAGATATTTTTAGAAAGTTGAACTTTATCAAAGTTACTCCATGAAATAAAAAAAAAAATTAATCTTTTGTAACTTCTTTTTTGAACAGGTATATAATTCGTTTCTAAATTTTCTATTATTATCAGAGATATTTTCCGTGATAGCCTGCTTCTGATTTTGTGGTCAACGAACGGTTTCGGGCGTTCGCCCATCATCAGGATGTTTTTGTCAAAACAATGTGATAACATAAACTTGCCTGGAGCCAATTTAGTTGATACACTTCCTATTATTATTATTTCAGATGTTCCAAATTAAATAAAATGGAGGTTTTATTGGGTTCTTTTTATTTGTTGGTGATAGTGAAATACGTTTCAGGCGGATTTTATATCCAGCTACTTTACAGCCTGCCAATGAACGCCCAATGTCACGCCTGCCAGGGGACCTAATGTAGTAGTGGGATGAAGCAAATGGAAAAGTAGAAATAATTGGAAATATATTTTAAATAAAATCAGTTTTAAAAAGAAATTTGTACGTTGGCTGGCAGAAGGGTGAAAACCCAGGTACAAGACACCGTTTCTGACTATGTTGTGTGGGTGTTTCACACCAGATTTTTTTTTTTTTATTTTCTCCAGTTTTGAGGGATCCTAGTGGCGAAGTCAGAGGCCTGAGGATGATTTAAAATTGGTTCTTTACTAGCAATCCACACATTCCAATTTAACTCACCTTCTATTAGAAACTTATTGTAGCTGAAGCGCCTCTGGTTTAGTTTTGTTAGCTTAGCTTTATAAAATGTGGAAATATATATTTTATTTCTGAATAGCTTTAAAATAAAATCAAGTAACGAAAATAGAAAATCATCAGAAAGTAGAAATATTTAAAAATAAATGGGAATCCCACATATATGAGATATTCAATCCATTACCGGTAAATCTCTCAGCTTTAAACTGTAAAATAATAAACAAAATAAACATTTGAATGAAACCAGTATTTTCCATTTTTATTCTGTTTAAATTCTGCCATAGTCAATTTTTGTCTTTTGAAAAATCTAATCCTCAGATTGAATTTATTATAGAATTTTATTACGTTACTAGAAATAATTTTTTTTCCCTGTTGAGACTATTTTTGTCCGGCGCATCGACCACGAAGGTCATTAGCGCCTCTATTATTTTTATATTTATCATTAAGCTCTTTTTTTTTTTCTTTTAAAAATATGAGCTCACATAATAATAAATTTCTGATGGAAGTCAGTTTCGAAATCTGACGTATCTAATATATTTTCTCTTACTGTAGTGAGAAAAAAAAAAATATCATTCATTTAATAATAGAAAAATTGGGCATTAAGTTTACTTAAAGGGAAGTATTGCAAAGCAATAATTTTGTACAAGTGTAACCATTGAAGTTACTTACATTATTCAGGTGACCTCTAGCTATGCAAATTTGATTCGACTGTATTGCTTATGGAAGTCATGTTAAAGGTAGCAAACGCTATAACCACTGAGATGTATATTGGACTAGCTTGAATCTGATTCCTGAGGGAGAATATGTGTGATGTATATTTTGTGTGAAGTTTGGAGACATGTTTAATTCGCTAAAATCTCGGTATGTTTACTTCATTAATATAGCTTAGTGGCTACTAACTCTGCATTTATTTACCTTTTGTTACTTAACTGTGATATATTATAGTATTCATTTAAATATGGGATGTGGGGAATGATACCTACTTTGTTTTTAAGATATCTGAATCTAACTACATTGTAGACCATGTATCAATGAAATGTATTTGGTGTGATGTGTGTTGTATGAGTAGTGGTAGCTTGTAGTGGCACGAGCGGTATAGTAAAAGGGCTTGAGTATGTAAGTTTTAAGAGAGAAGTAATAAGAAATATTATGAAAACACTGGTAGATTAAATTAAATATATTATCTTTAAAGATATTTAAATATTTTACAATATCACAACTATTAAGCTTAATAGATCAATTGTTAATCTAGAATAAATGTTAATCTCTATCACTGGCATGAGTTTAAGAGAGCGATTCCTGGAGCAAGTGTTCTGGCTTGAGTGTCTATCTGAATGCCTTCTCTTGTTAGTTCAAATCCTTTCAAATAATGCTGGTATGTCTGGAGGGAGTTTTATTGTTTTACCCTAACTGTTTCTTGCCCTTTGTCTCTTGGTTTGCATTGTCCTAGATTGTACTACCTGGCTCTATCCCCATCACTAAAATACACTATTTGAACTAGCTAATTTTCACAAAATTATTTTACTAAACTATTTTCCAAAATTATTATTTTTCCATTTCGTTCTTCCACTACATCAGTATCACTACTCGAAATCACAGTTTAGTGTTAAACCCAACATTATAGACTTCGGAACACCAGAATTTGAAATCGTTTCAAATAAAAGTGATAGATTTTTTTATAAGCAAGCACAAACCATTTTGAATTTTAAGAAAAAAATCACTAGAACTGTTTTTTTTTGTTGAGGAAATCGCTAAAACTTGAAAAAGTCGCACTTTTCTGTTCATGGATTTTGTTCGTACCCTTCGCGATGTATTCGACGACAGCAATTCTTGAGCGGAATACAAAATTAGGATCTTCCTGCGATTTTTAATTATTTTGTTCACCGCACCACGTACTTATTGGGTAAAAATCGGCTAAAAATTTAATGAAACTATAGAATTTTGGAAAGGTTGGATAAATCAAAACTTGCAGCAAGAGAATTGTCAGAAAGAGCAAGAAGTATTGTTTTTTCATACCAAAAAATATATATATTTATCTATATAATATATAAAATAATATAGCAAAATATTAAATTAAATTTGTAAAAGTATTAACTATATTAGTGTCAGGATAGAACTTTTCTTCTTGGTTAACCTAGAATTTCATCTACCACCGAGATGGAATTTTGATTTCAACATAATTTTCACGTAATATGTTCAGAAAATTAACAAATGTTTGAATGCTATATAAATCTTTTGTAATTACATGGTGCTAATTCCAGAGTGTTTGTTAACATCTAATTATTAGGTAAAGATATTTCTTGTTTCTGACATCTTATTTGTAATATATGCGTACGAAGGAGAAGTTACTTTGAACCATTATATTAATTGTAAATTTCATAAATTAATGTAACTGTTAGTAAGAGTAAATCAATGTTTTAATTTAAATTTATGATTATGTTTTTTCCGGGTTCCGATTATTTATCTCATTAATGGAAGTAATTAGTTTTAATTTAATAATTCAAATAAAATTCAGGCAAAAGAAATGCCTAATCGTTTTAGGGGCGACTATATTTAAAAGAATTTCAGCAAATTGAAAAAAAAAACGGTGTGAAACACTCACACGACTTCCCGTACTGTAATTAATACAATTTAATTGTCAATTTTTTTTTTAATTACAATGTTTACAAACGTATGATATAAAAATTATGATATGGGTAGTATTTATTTATCCGAGTGGATATGTGAAGAGCGCCTTCTGTCCCAAACAACAAAGCTTATAGCAGCAGTTTAAATATAAATTTTCAGTTTATCCGCGTTGGAGCCCTCCTCAAGGGAGCGTACTCCTCCTTTACACAGTCCTCCTCCTCTCAATTCTAACACAATATTTTATTCGTTTGCCGACGATACGGCAATCCTTTTTCAAAACATGGACCCTGAAATTGAACTTTGATCCAAAAACTACTCTCTCCTACATATCTGGCCACATCGAAAACGAGTATTTTTCCAGCAACATAACGCCCGGTCACACACCTCACGTCAGACTAAAGAAAAACAAAAAAATTGAAGAACTTGAACTGTGTGAGTGAACTTTTTTTAACATCCAGCTGTAGTCCAGAATTTGTTCTTTCCTAAAAAAAAGAAAAGAAACTTTACGACTACCAATAGTTTCGGTTTGCGTCACGCTTTCTTTACGGGAGAAAATTTAATAACTTCTCCGAAGTTGAAACTGAAGTGTAGGAGTTGTTTGATTCCAAACCTACGGAATGGTATCAGCGAAAGATCCAACAGCTCGTAAAAAGATAGCTTGCAATAGTGAGTCACACCATGAGCTATATTTGAACATTAATATAAAATCCATAAAAGGAAAAAAAAAAAATATTTTTTTATTATTGAAAAACGGTCATTACTTTTTTTATACACCTCATTATATGTTTAAGGTTCCTGAGTTTGAAAAAGTGTTATGACGTAAAGATGGTAAATGTATATGTTTTTGCTCTTCATATCTATCTGGTCTAATCAAAATGTCTCATATATGAAAATGTACAGGAAGTTTAAACTTGATCTTCCGTTTCCTTATCATGGGGATCAGACGTGTAGATTTCTGAGATATTTTCCATGATAGAATGCTTCTTTTTGTGGTCATCCACCAGTTTCGGGCGTTCGCCCATCATCAGGATGATTTTGTCAAACAGTGTGATAACATTGACTTGCACAGAATAAATTCAGTTGATACACTCGTTTTTCGTTGCATATTTAAGTCTGATGTCGTGAAGTAGACATTGTTTGTTAAAATATATATTGCCCTTTATATTGAAGATTTTGGATAATAAATTGTTATATTGGTATGTGTTAAGATACTTAGTTTCACTGGCTCCATAGCTGTTGGGGTTGGTTTCCGCATAGCTGGAAAGCATCAGAGTGATAAAAGAAAGTAAAAAATTTACTCTGATATCTCTGATGCCTTGCAGCTCTACGGAACCAACCACCACATGAGGTTTTCATCAAAACTTTTCATCAGGATTGGACGTTACTCATTTTTTCATAGTATTTCTTTATTTTAAATCTATATATATAAAAATTCAGCATCTGCATGTTTGTGGCCGCACAACTCGAAAAGTAGTCGATGGATTGACTTGAAATTTTTACACAACGTTACATTTCTATATAAAAGTGTTTATATATACTTTTTATTCTGAAGTTCCCACTGAAACGGGAAATTCCGAGCGTTTCGTGAGTTTGGCAGAAAAGACAGACGCAGACGCGTTACGATCGTGGCGCGCTCTCTGCCGAAGATATTCTGCACAGAATACGTCAAGAAACGCAATAATGGCTTGGATTTCACAGAATAAATATACAATGAAGGGCTAATCTTCATTGAGGATCTTTGTCTTGTAATGTGTGGCAAGTTGTTGGCACAGTAACTGTACCGAATAGATCGATCAATGCAACATTCGAGAGAGAACTGCTCAGAGCGCAATCATAAACCACAAATGACTTACAGCTATTTGTCCAAGAAACTCCTTCAAGAACAAAAGATAGCATGTGATACCATCATACAAGCTGTGACCAATCAATCCAGTGGATTTACTTTTTGGACGCTCCTTAATCCTGGCTAAAATCCGTTCAAATTGCCATATTGCGTTAGCACTTGCTTCTTCAGGTAATGCTGCTACGTTGATGGAAGGAGGTAGAACGGCGCATTCAGCTCTTAAAAACATTCTTTCAGTTAAAAACATTTTTTCTTTCTTTCCTTTCAGTTGACAGCAACGCAAAGTGTAGGGTATTAAATTGAATGATGTGTTTTCTTGCTGAATCTATGTTAACTATCATACTTCTATTTACTTCCCTAATAATTAATATCAGACTGAGCCACAGCTAAGCGTGGCCAGATTTAGCTAGTAGTATATATATATGCACTGGCACTTTTCAACAGGGGCTGCATTAACCAGCTTAGATATTAAGGAAATTTAGAGAGCGATTTGTTATTGACAAATTAGGAATATTTTATAGTTCATACAGAAAACAAAACAAAATCTCTGGATATATGATGGAAAAAATTTTCTGATTTATGATCGGAGATAATAGGCGTTACTTTATATATATATATAATCTAAAATGCTTCTTTAAAGATTTCGCTGTACAAAAAATCAACGAAAACCACTTTTTTTGCTTTCGGTTCCATTTAGTTGGAAACCCTCTGCTTTTCAAAATATACAACGAATATATGTAGTACAATAATAAATATTTAAGAAGGAAAAACCTCTATTATATATACTGAAAGGGCCAAGAATATCAAACGTAATGTTTTTTATCAACTGATCGAGAGCATAAAAAATACTTTAGTCACGTGTTGAACATTAAATTTTATCTGCAACTGCAATAAATTGGTTCTTAACTTATGTGAATATAAAAGAAATATGAGAAAGTGTAAATATATTATACTTTTTTAATTCAAGTCTAGTACTCCCTCACTCTATAACTTGCTCTCTTTGATATAACCTCACATACGTTGCTATTTAGTATTTGTTTTGCAATACGCTCTCGTGTTTCTGCTATTGCCATTAGTTATCGGACGCTAAACTTATCGTATAAGCTTATGAGGAAAGTAATGGCTGTTTTTACTTTCTCTCAAATGATTAAAAGTGTACCTTCATCCATACTTTTGTTTTTATAATTTCACTCGCTAAAAAAAAAAACAATTTTTTTTTTTTTGAATTCATAGAATAAAATTGGAAAATTCATTGGAAAAGATTGGGAACTCATAGAATAAACGAAATTTGATTTAGTCTTTATGTTTGGATTTGAACTTTGTATTTCAGTTTATCATATGTTAGTGTGTTGGAATCAATCCTATTTTGAGGAAATTCTCCCCACAAGCGCTGGATTTCATTGTGTTTCTGAAACCATCTTTATGAAGCACTACTATCTTGGCCCTCCATTGCCTTTTCTGCCACGTCCACTTACTGTATGGACCACTTATTTATTAATGGGCTAAAACTTTGAAAGCCAGTCTTTTACTCTAAAAGCTGTCCATAGCTCCCAGCAAGGGCTAGGAGAAATTGGGAATAAAAAACCAACAATCTGAGGGGTTTAGAATAGAAGTTGTAAGGTCAACCATGATGGTTAACGCTGAAGTGTTAAATCAACTCTTGAAGAAATCTACTCAAGCTATCAAGAAGAAAACAGTGTGTGTGATGGATGCCAGAAATATAAAAATATATTTAATTTGAAATAATCAAAAATATCAAGAAAAATGTAACATTCCCTTGCAAAAGGACTATTCAGGTAGAAGACCACTATTGTCTTCTAGAGTTCATGAACTTGGTAGCATTGTCTACCCCTTCTTCTCACGGGGGAAGATTTGAACGAAGAATTAGAAGGCATTCCTTCAAGGCAGTCTGAGCTAGACATTTCACCAGAACACTTCAGGACTGTGCCAGTTATAAGTTAAAACATAAGAGTTTTGTACCTAATCTAGATAAATAATTGATTTATACATAATCGCTGTGATATTATAAAAGTACTTAAATTCACTTAGAGAATAATATATTTTTATCAAAATAGTGGTGATCTTTTACTAATTAGTAATGCTTCTCTCTCCTTCTCAAACATACACACAAGCCCTTACAAAACCCTTACAAACTACGACCTCCCAACACACCAATAACATTTCAACAGACAGTCAAATATTCAAGAGCTTTAGTTTAAGTCGACAGTACAACTCTCAAAGTGTTATGTTTGTTATATGCTCCCTGCTAAAATCCTTTTAAAGGTCTGAGAGTCTTCACCAACATCTAGTTATACTCTCATCAGCCAACGCTACCATTCTATGTTCATCGCCAACATAATCAATCTGCGCTCGATTACTCTGTCCTCAATAAATTTTTTTTCTCACATATTTCGCTAAAATATAATAAGCGCAAGTAGTCCCTGCCGGTACATAACTAGAAATTGGTTATATGTATGTTTACAGTTCACATTAACATTGTTTTTCTTGATGACATCCTTTACAAACTAGATAGATATATTCTCATATATCATTTATACGTGCTATTTATTATTATCAAAATATATTATACATTTAATACATCTGTATATTTCCTCATTCAATGCATTAAACAATAACTTTATCAAAATTTCTTTTCTAATTGAACGGCTTCTCTGTAAGAAATTTTTATCTATAGGAATTTCCTGGGCTCCCCCTGGAGGTTGTTCTTCCTTTGAGGAAGAAGCTTGTAATAACATAAGATTCTAATGTTATCCCAGCCAGCTTGGAATCTCCTTCTAGTAATTCCAGTCCATTGCCCTAAGGAACATGAAGGAACGATACGGCAACAGATAAACATTGACGTCAGTCAAGTATTAAATTCCTTTTATTAAATAATCTCTCCTTCTTCTTTAACTTTGTAAAATAAATTACTTTGTTTAGAAAATTATAGTAGTGAAATAAATATAAATCTGGCTTATTCATTGTACCCCTTATATGGGGCTTTGTTTACAGATTTTTCTATGACTTTAACACTTTAACAGTTATTTAGGTTAGTGATAAGAAATGAAATGTTTCAAATAACTACTGTTCTGGTTATATTTTTCGAATTTATGTCTAAATTGTCTTTTCTAAACAGGAGAGTTGCATATCCGCTTAACTTTGTCCTTAATATCCATTTATTTTGTAAATAGATGTGATATCTCAGGATTTATTAATAAATTTTGTTTATCAGATAAATGTGTTACGTATAAAGAAATACCGACTTCCACGCAAGTACGCTACCTAGAACAGTATCTAGACAGTCGACTTACATGGAACCCTCATACAAGACTGAAAAGACAAGAATTAAATAGACTTTATGGACAACTACGAAGACTGCTTGGACGGAGATCAACCATAAACGTATAAAACAAACTGACTTTATACAAAACATTGCTGAGACCTGTCTGGACCTATGGAGCTGAACTGTGGGGCTCCGCGAAACAATCCAACATCCAGAGAATCCAATCCTTTCAATCTAAAGTCCTTCGCCGTATTATAAACGCTCCCTATTATGTCTCAAATTCAACTTTCCACAATGACCTCAATATCCCTTTCGTTAACGAGCTAATCCATACACGCTTCCTTCATTTTCCATAATAACCTACAGACTCATTCCAATCCCACTGCTATCCTGACAATCCTCCACGTCGCTTGAAACGACGGTTCGCCACGCGACCTCCTAAACACCTAGCTCCCTTTTCATTCCCTGAGAGTTCCAGCATTGGTTGACTCCTCTCAACACGCCTCTTTGATTGTGGCGTTGAGTCCTAGGGGATTCAGTGCATCACAGTCTGTGACACGAAATTTACATTTACATGATGCATATATGTACAGGTTGTAAATAAATTTAATAAAGGAAACAAAAAATGTGTTACGTAAGTTTCTATAGTGAAGCTAATAATAATTGCATAATAAAAATAATTGGTTTATCGACATTTGATTATTTCTTGGGCTTTGAAATAGAATGGTACAATTGATTTTTTACACAGAAATAATCATATTTACTAGCAGATGAAACTCTTGGCCAATTTTATATATGTCACTTGATGATTAGTGAAAGACGCCTCTGGATACTTTTTGACATTAAGTCTCATTTTAGGACTCAACGTTTCCCAATACTTTTTGACATTAAGGACTCAACGTTTTTTTATCTAAGAAAATAAAGTTCTGTATTAAGGCCTATATATTATATTGTGGTGGGAAGTATTGTGTTTATAACGCTTGAAAAAGTTGGCATTTTGGTTGTTGTTGGCTAAAGGAGGGATGGAGAGCTTATGTGAGCGTAAAATTTATTTATTGGCTCTTCTTTACTTAACTTTAACACTTGCCAATGGTTTGCTAAGGCTTAAGTTTATTAAACTCTGTCAGAGTAATTAGGATAAAATTGTCAATGTAAAGTAAATATTTTTCAAACATTTTTTTTTACAAACATTTTGTTTTAATAAGGGAAGTAATTAACAATTTAAAACATCATTAGCTATGAAACAGATGGCGCAAGTGTTTTGTATAAAGTGAGATTAATTATAATTCGTAGGTGTGTTACCTTCCGCATCCTTTTTCAATGTCTATTGAGAATACCAAGTCCTTTTTGTGGATAGTAATTGTTAAATTATATGGTAGTAACTTAAAAACAATGAGGAAAATAAGTCAAAATTCCTGGAATATATAATGTTATCAAGTGTTAAGGGAGGGAGTAGGATGAATATTGAATAAAGCGTTGAAAATGAATACATCATATGGCAATTATATTTAGCGTTACTAGAAAAAAGAGGAGAACCTAGGTCATGGAGACAGAACCTTCGCCCCATGCCTAGAGGGATGCTTTATAGTCGACGTCTTAGAGGAAGGCCATTTTTGAAGTGGATAAACGATTTCGAGGCAGATCTGTAAAGCATAGGGTTGCGTAAATGGCGCTCTAAACCCGGCGTTCGTGAGGAGTGGAGGAAGCTGTTTGGAAGATACCTATAATATAGCCCCCCCAGTGGAAGGGAGTGAGGAGAGAAGAATGTAAAGGATAGAGTGGCCAAGACTGATGATGTTAGTAACATGCTGAATGTAGAATGGTAGCTTTGGGGCTGATGTGAGTCGCTTGAAGAGTGACTTGGGTAGATAAAACTCTTGTTTGTCCTAACGGTAGATTGATTTATGTGGTGGCTAGCTTGGGAAGCTCTACAAAGTTAATTGGAAACTTGTTAGCTCGTCGAAGTTTATCAGTTTCTCCCATCTCTTGAGGAAATTGCAGCTTAGTTTCCAAAACATTGTAGTGGGCGTGATAGAGGAGTAATGCGTAATTATAGTGCGCTTGGAGGCATGATGGTAGAGCTTTCTGCGGCTGATAATGAAACTTCTTTTATTTACGCCAATTTCTAAGGCTATTCTGCCATTTAATTTCTGGCGGCCCAGTAAAGTGAAGAGCGCCAGCGAAACTGTTTGTCAGAAGTTTTTTCTCTTTCTTTTATCAGAGCCTGACGTGTTTTCAAGTGTTGGGAGTTCATGTCACCTTGGCGACAGATAGAATACTCGGTCACACCAATGCGATAAAGATGGGCCTCTAAGTAATCATGAATCACGGCTCCATGGTTATTCTGAAACAGGCGACTGATGCTTTACTCGGAATGTCAGCGGTTATGCGACCATTTATATCTTTACATGACTCCTAACGTTTGCCAGTACTATGAATGGTAGTGTTCTTCAATCGCTGGTTCGTTAAAGTAAAACTTGATAAAGTATTGAAACTATTGAGTGCAGCTATTGTGTGGCAAATTTTGGAAAAAAAAAGGAAAGGAAAACTACATATTTTTATGCAAAAGTCACTTTATTAATAACAGTAAATAGCACCAGATCTTGCATCAGTTTCAGGTCCTTTTTATTTCCAATGATGGAAACTAGTTTTGTTCGTTTGATTTAGATGATGGAAATTCGGTTTGGTTTGAAGTTTTTGGATAAAGTGAAGTTGTTTGGTTGTTCAACATATCCTTGCGCAAACAATATTAGAATGTTAAATTTGCGACTAATTATTAATGAACATATACATTATCGTAACTTTCTGTAAGTTAGTTTGTGTTATGGCATTCTTTGAGCATCAGTTGGCAGTTGATTCTTGAACCTTTGCTAATTAAAAGACTAGTGTATACTGAACTGCATTGTGTACTATGTGAGCTCTCAAGCAATCATCTTTCACGCCCTACGAGATTATTTTGAAGACTCTAGTCAGTAAACATTTCTAATTAATAGATATACAGAAGGACAGAAGGTATCATAGTTACACATACCTATATACCTTACAAACAATAAAATAAGACTGAATTTTTTAAATTTTAGGCGTTCTTGACTGCCTTCAACACCTAGAGAATTCAGCTATGATAATTGAATATGTAGTTGGGTCGAAATTTTGGACAACATCTATGATTTTATCCGTCATAATGAGCTTTATTTTGTTAGTTCTGACAGTTTTCGGATACTATGGTCAGAGTAAGGCTTGTCAATACGATAGCGTTAGTTAATCTCTACACGATGGATGAGTGTCTGAAACCTATCAGAACCAACCAAATGAAGCATACTATAACGGATAAAATTGTAGAATATTATTATTCTTTAATTGAACAAAATTTTAATCAATTAGCAATATATTTTGTACGTCTGTCTGAAATGTTTAAACATATTATTAAATTTTCCTCATTTAAAATATATATTAATTTTTTTCCTTTGACATTTTTTCTTCATTTTAATTTTTATTTCTATTTTTTTATATTTAATTTGAGAACTCCAGCCAGTAAGTAATATAAATTTATTTTAGATTACTTGAATTACATTACTTATTTTTTGCGAATCAGTAATTTATAGCATAAACTTAAGTTTTTCCCCCCTCTATATTTCATTATTGTACGAATATAATTTTTTTCTTTTAATTGCCTGATATATATTATAATCTATAGGTTTATTTAAAAAAATTATAAAATCCTTGACGCTTTTCCCGTGAGGTTTCCACAAGGCAAACTAATGAAATTTGTCTTTATCTCTCTAACTTTTTTAAAAGTTTTTTTATCTTAAACATTAACAAAATTTACAATTTTTGTTACTTTATTCTGTTTGTGAATTTATATTACATACTTTATCATTTCTTTTGCTAATGCGGCACATTATTTTGTTTCATAATAACTTAAAATTTTTAAAATATAGTTCAAATTTATTTCTTTCATGTCCCTAAATAATAAAAAAATAAAAAGAAAGAGAAAAGTACGACTAACTTGAATCTCGAGAGTTTTTAGCATGTTTAGTTAGTTGGTAGAATCAAATTTTTAGTAGCGCTTGGAAGTTTCTAAATAATTCTTGACAAATCGTATTTATCCCGGCTTTTGTTTTTTTTTACTTTCTCTGTAGTAAGTAATAAAAAGATCGTATTAATTAATGATATAATCCCTATTTCTAAATATTTGCGACTTTTTACAGATTCTATTTACTTATTATTTAAAAACTATTCCGCGCAAATTATATCTCTATTGAATCTTTTTTGTTCTACTTTCTCTTACTACTGTCAGAAGAAGAATCGAAGAATCGTTTACTTTCTCTACTGCTAAAGGGGAAATTATTGCGTTTGTATCAACTTTTCGAAATTTAATTTTTCATGTTTTGAGGTCTCCTGAATCTGAAAAAGTAATTCTAGAAATTGATCTTTTTTCGTGTGGGGGGGGAAGTCAGTGTAACTCAAAAATGAAAAATCACCAAGTTGAAACTTGATATTTCATTTACGTGCTGCTAGCATGGACATTAAGGTTTTGAACAAAATCGGGCCCTCAGAAGTCCATTAAGTTTGTGTTCAGCAACTTTTTTTTTCGATTTTTTGAAAATCTGTTCCAACTAATTGATTTAAATTTGGTTTATCACTGAACATGAAAAGAGCTACAACATTTAGCTTGTTAAAGAGGTATAACATTCTAAACATATAGCTAGAAAATTCATTAAGGAGATTCTGAAAGAGAGGCGACATTACAATTTCCCTCTCAAATATCATTTCCATATATTTTACGATTCTATCGTCTTTATAATAATAATAATTTAATATGTTGCCAGAATTCCGAGTTTAAACAAATTGGCTTACCATAAGTACGTATGAGTTTTGGTGCTTAATAATCAGTCCTGAATTCGAGTTCAGCGTATTGCTCTTAGATTTTCTGATCCCAGGATCCTCTACAACTTTATTTCTGATGTTGGGCAATAGTGTCTGTAGTAAGGGCCAGCCACTGCTTGGTAGCTACAGAGCATTAAAAAAGCTCCGAATTTAGACCTAGAGAGATTTTGGATAGTGTTGGGCTTGATCCCTACTCACAGATAATAAAGTGTATACAAAAATTAAAAAAAACTAATACTTTATCAGTTATTAGTACAGTGTCGTCCGTATAAGATAATAAATTTATTTCTTTGCACTACGAATGCCTTCCTCCGATTTTCCTTCTAAATTTCCATTTTTTTTCTTAAATTTCCATTCCTATTGCTTGTTTATTAAATTATCTACGCCCAGGATTATATCTTTGAAATGGAATCTAAATAGGAAAATCCTTAAAACTCAACTCTTTCGCAACTCAACTTTTTTTCTGGAGAGGAAAGATGATAGATTTTCCGTAGATGTCTGCAGTTACTTCCAACAAAACAATTACTTCTAGAATTATACAAACCTACAGCTACGAAATATCTTTTATAAACATTTGAAGGAATTTTTATAAAACTCACTAAATATGCGGCTAAAACCTAGTACGAGACTGTTTTGCAACCTTTTAACGCCTGACTGAAAATCATGGCCTTTACGATTGAATGATGTAATAGCAGTGACTTATA
Organism: Triatoma infestans; assembly: GCA_011037195.1. Taxonomy (NCBI): domain Eukaryota; kingdom Metazoa; phylum Arthropoda; class Insecta; order Hemiptera; family Reduviidae; genus Triatoma; species Triatoma infestans. Next base: position 16,426 of record JAAEAF010001015.1, on the reverse strand, counting down.
TACAAAAAAAAATCAATATATATCCATACTAATATCTCTTAGCTACATTTCAATTAAAATGGAACCTATGGCGCAACTATCCATGAAGGACTAAGACGATTTTGGAGGGCTTGTGGAAAGCACGCCACGGTTCTCTTGCCGTTTAGTTGTGACCTTCGCCACCTAGAACTGCAACTTTCCACTTTTTCTCATGATGCTGGCTCAATAGCGTTTTGCCCTCACGGTCATCGAACGCTGATTTCTCGCACCAATGACGAATGCGCAAGCCATTAACCAACGCGTGAGGGCTGAGCAGCCGCCTCTTCAAGGATTTTGGCATGCCTGCGGGGATTTCAGCCTAACAACTACATGAACAGCACTCACACTGTCACCTTTAACACTCACTCAGTGCCCGTAGAGCCTGCAGAGGTAATTTTGCAGCTATTCGGCTTAGCGCACCCATAGGCAAAGCTGACAACATTCATTCACACTTACTCATACACATCTCGTACTTACAGGCGACTACACCATGTACATATTCTGACACTCAAGAGAGCCACAATAGTTCTCTTAATATCCGGTTTCTAAACACAACAATGTACTATTAATCATCTTAAAAAGCCTCTGCTCCCCCACGAAACCAATCTTGGGTGAAAATCTATATTAAGAGAAACAGGCAGAATTTACTTTAAATATATATAATAAATTCTTGTTTTATAGCTTAAAAAAAAAAAATCATTCTACATTCTTAATTATGTTGTTGCATCATTAAAATGTAATTATCAAATCAACCAAGTGTTAATACTTTGCAGCAACCTTACCAAACCAACATAGAGTATCTTAAAGTCATAATTGAAACCATTACAAGGTGAACTCGATGTTTGTCAATGTTTAAACGTTGAAAATGTAATTTCAGTAGAAGATGGCTTCTAGAGGCAAATTGTAAATTCCTTTGATTGATTTTTCTCCGACCGTGTTAAGATAACAATAATTCTGTTAGCTAAACAATCATTTAACAGAGAACCAAGAACTTTTTCATTAGTCAAGCTGATTAAATTTATTTTAATATTTCCAAAGAATACAGTTTCTAAAATTCAGTTAGAGTTGGTAAAATCCTATATTTCCAATGTATTTGTTCCTGTTAAAAATTATTGTTTATTTTTTTAATTTGATTCTCCGTCTATAGTTATAGTAATTGTTGTAGTTTATTCAGAATAATGACAAACACAAACACTACAAATGGACAGTAGTTTCTATAGATGTTGCAATCAAATCTTTTTAGACTGAAAGCAATTTTAAACATGCATTGTACATAGTTTTGATTTTTGTTTAGATTTATTATTTCTTTCATTTATTTTTTGCCTGCTTGTTTGTTTGTTTAAAGAGGTGGTTAGAGGAAACAAATAAAAAAAAAAAATGTATTGTTTGTCATACCGGCTTGATTACACGTAGAGTGAGAAGCTTTGTTTTGTAAATAACATTCCTAAATGGGAATATGGCAGTGTGGCCGGGTGTAGTTTGGGCAACGCTGAGGGGAACCAGCGGTGGCAATATGATGGTGGAGAGCTGACCTGGATGTCCCACGGCGCCGTAGCTGACCTGGACCCCTGACAAAGGAGACAAAGGACTCACCGTAGTACACCAACAGACAGCATCTCCCTTGATGATTTATTATCATCACCAACATAGTTTACCCTTTGCCTTTCTGTAATACCCGCTCTCTATGTCTCCACTCTACTACCACCAACATTCATACTATTACGGTACATCCACTACACTGGCCAACACTGGCTCTTCACTGCTTTACCTTTCACTTTCTATTTCCTTTATTATAATTTTGCTTTTAATAATTCCTATCTCTTTATTTTAAAAACTAAAATATATCTTTTCACATAAAATAATTACTTTCTAATGAAATTATTCTTTCTATTACCAATCACCATCTTGGGAAATAAAGCTTCTCTTTGCTTCATTCCTTTTCGTGGCCAACATACTTTTTAGAATAATTTATTTTCGCTTGAACAGAATGCGTTGTCTTGCCAAAAGATGAACCTAAACATTGCTTGAAGTGTGGTTTCTTTGAATTTCCCATTTTGTAGGTTATTTGTTGCTTTTTACCTAAATACCATTTGCCTGCACCTCGGGCGTTCACCCACTTTCCGCGAAGATTGGTTCTTTATGCTGTCAGAATTCTATTTTCTTACGGTTCCCGAACAAACTAGCAATAGTGAACAAAGTGCTTTTCGTACACACTATTTCTAGGCATACTTTGAGAACCCTAAATATTGTGGATGGACACTGTAAGACGATACTGTAATATTAAAAGGTGTGGATTGATGTGTAACATGGTCATTAGCCCAATAAACGGCTTGTAAACCTGTTAGAGAAACGTCGAGGTAAACGCCTAAGCGTTTAGTTTCTCTAGAAGTTCAAAACGCTCATGATTGCAATGGATGATAGACGCTTTCGTACAACGGACCATAAATTAAGCCTGGATGTTTTACTAAGGTTACTTTCACTTTACATTTTTGTCAAGTCATCATGACTAGACGTAAGAAAGGGTAAATACCTATGTGTCTAAGGCACTATGAGGCATATGAAGGCTTAACAATGAATTGTCCTTCATGCCTGCCCTTCAGCTCTCCCAGATATAGCTTTGACATTGGCTTTTCATTTCGGCCAAAGAACCTTGGAAATTTCTTTTATTCTCCATTTTTGATAGTTTGACGAACGATAGACCGACTTAAACTGAGATTATACTCTCAGAAAAGTAAGGTAGCTAACTATATTCTTTCAAGCAGAGTTGGAGGAAAACTATATTGATTATAAGGTGAAATATCTATGATTTTAATCGACATCTTTCTTCAGACAATCATGGTGCATTTACAGTTATTGGTTTTTGAGAATGTCTACGCTTTCTTTCCCAACTTAGAGCGACATATCTCTTCAAAGATTTAGTGATGATTTGAAATAAATAACTGAAAGTTACTTTTAGAAAGTAAGATTTTTCAAAATTATGGGAGTTTTATGAAAGGTTTGAATAATAATAGGCTAATTAGATAATTATGATTAATCAAGAATACAATCAGTTACAACACACCGGTAACATAAAACACACAGACTTAATAATACAGATTGAACAGTGTATATTACTTTTTCCACTTCACTTAGTAGAAGATACCGAACCAAATGTAACCCCTCACCTTCCATTAATAATATACAAACCTACCAACCTTTTTATAAATATTCGTACATATTAATAATTTCTGGTTCGAGCAATGGGCTGTTTTGGCGCAGAAATATAATTGCAAATTGGAATTCTCTGCTAATAATTAACAACGTTTAATGTTATTTAAAAGCAATTATCGGTCCTGTTAGAGAATATCAGATTAGCGCTTAGAAATGAGTCTGCGATGCGTGTAGGACAATCTTCACGATTTATGTTTTATTTAGAATTAGACTTGAGTGTTACGATTTTTTTGTTTGATGCGGATTGTTCTTCTAAGCACACGTTGTTGAACGATTTGCGATGATTATTTAACATGAGAGGGGAATTTTACACGCTGTGGTGAGTGAGAGATAGAACTCTGCTCAGTGTGTAATCGCAAAGCCAAAGAGGGCATAGTGCACTTTCTTGTAGAATGTCCTGTATCAAGCTTCGCTTGCACCACCAAGTTCTGGATTCTCTTTCACTACAGTCTCTTATGTGCTTACTGAATTCATTAAATTGCAAAGGGTTAATTAATTACATACACTCTGCATGGTTCTAGATAGATATGAAATGGTACAAGAGTTCAATTTTTTAGACAGATTAATTGTAATAAAAAGAGTTATATTGTAGTCTGTTTATCTTCATAATGTTTAATATATATCCTGTGTAATTATCCTTCTTCTATAATTATACCATTGTTCCCACTCACAAGCAGGAATAAACACTAACGGCTCGTCAAAATAGTAATCAACAAAGCAACCTTCTCAACCCTATCCTTTATACAATATCTTTGCTTTGATTGTAAACCGCTTGTTGCGAACTCATTTCCATGTTCAAAATATTTTGGCCGACTTATAGTTGTACCACTTTAACTTAACTAACTTCACTAATTCTTCTTTATCGAACTATCTTCACTAATTCATCGAAAATACCTCTGAGATTTTCTTTACTGTCATTTCTCCGGGAAAATTGTTTGTAGATACTTTACGCTAGGCAGAAATTTCGGCTTTTTAACTTGATTTTTTTCAATTGATTTAATATGGGCCTATGAGTTATAAATAAAAAATCCAATATTTAAAAACCCCAAAATATTTATTCTACGGTTCAAAATATGTGATCAATTATTTTTTGTAGCCTGCAGAAATAAAGAGGTTTCAAAACGAACTTTCTTATTTCAAATTGGATTAAGTATTTTTTTTTTGTTAGCGAATTCTTGAAGTAGATTTATTTACATGAAATGTGGTTATTGAACGAGAAAAATTTATTGAATATTCGCTGAGATATTTAGTTTTGAATTTAGAGAAATTCCCTGCTTTCTTGTTTTTATTATTTCACAATATTTTGCGCTAATTGAATTTAATTTGATAGGGGATCTGATTGAAATTAATCAAGGTAAAAGGGTTTTAAATGAACACACACAGATTGTTTTAATTAAATCAACTCTTGCTATAACACGTAATGAGAGAAAGAAAGAAATAATAACTAATTCAAAATCAATTACAAAATACTTTTTTTGTAATACTTCTCTTCTAAATACTTTCTGTGTTTAAAATTTGATTACTAAATTTAATTATTTGTGAAATTCAATTGTTAGCTTGGTATAACTTGAATTAAAAATTAAATTCAGTGATTTCGGTGATAGCCCAATTTATTGAAGAAGAAAAGGTCTATATGTATGAAATTTTTATTCATTTTGGGACAAGAGCTCGTGAAGCTGCACGAAGGTTTGTTGAACTCTATTCTGGCAGAATTCATCCGCATTGGTTGACAATTCCGCGTGTAGTGCGCAGATTTCGTAATATTGGCTTAGTAAAGTATGTACAGCCGAGATGTCATCAGGAAACCGTACGTACATTTATTACTTTTTTCTCTTTATCTCTTTGTAAAATTACCAGAATTTCAAATATATACTAAGAAAGTGTGCGGCTAATTTTAAAAAATCGTATAACTTCCGCCATTGTCGCGCTCATGATGTTCAACAAGTGCAGTATAAATATTTTTGGCGTAGATTACACTTTTTAGCAACTATTGATATGATTGATTGATTTGAAAAATATTTTAGGTATCGACGAATAATGGATTTTAAATTTCCGAATATGAGCAAATGAAAATCCCCATTTATTACATTTCGAACGGAGCGAGACAATAATTTTGATAGATGTATGTGCGGCATATTAGGGTGTTAATTTATAGGAGACTATTTTTACAATAAAACATTGACGGCAGACAGGTATCTTCATTTTTTAAATGAAGTTCTACCATATCTATTTGAAAATATCCCTCTAGCACGCCGGTAAAAAATGTACTTACCATTGATTTCTAACTCATAACGCGAGGACAGTAAGGTGTTAACTAGGTCGCACTTCACGGGGGTAAATGGCTTGTTGTGCATCTGTATATTAATTTCAATGGGCAATTAAATGTGTTCAATAATTTCAGTGTAGAAGAAAATCTGCCAACTGTATGCTTCTCCCGACCATGAAGTCACTGGAGTACTTTCTTTGGGGATACAACAAAATAAAATTTATGACAACTAAAACCCTATCACCACCAAATAATGCCCATTTTGAACATTAATATGAATTTAGTTCTAATTGGTTATAGATAAATTAACAACAGTCTAAATGTGTCCACCTTTTTATTTTGGTTAATTTCATTAGGAAGTACTAACAGATTAAATTAAATAAACGCAAAAGAGTGTGGAATAATAGCAACCAGAAGGCAGAGAATTTCTATTAATTAAACTATAAGTAACAAATACGCTATAAGTAACAACTACCACAAAGAACACATATACATAATGAGTGGAGAAGCTACCCAATGGTAACACCCCAAAATTACACAAAAATACTATTCACGTGAGAGGAGATCACGAGGCCATTGTCTTTTAAGACGTCTAGGAGGGTTATTAGGAAGTGTACGGGAAGACAGGTGTTGAACAAAAGGATTTGTGTGAGACTGTAGGTTAATATGGAATTTCCTGTAACGGGTTTGGGCGACTATATTAAGGTTGTATGTTTGGTTGTTTGGTAGACGTAAAAAGGAGCGTTTACAATGTTACAGAGGTTTCTGGATTGTAGGGATTGGAGTCTTTGGAGATTTGAGCGTTTGATTGAACCCCATAATTCTTTCTATCCCATACGCCCAGATAGGCTTTAAAATAGATGTATAAATTAGTCTTTTGTTGTCTAGGGAGAGTTTAGATCTGTTGTCCAATAGTCTTTTAAGTAATCGAAAGCGTCTGTTTAGTTCTATTCTTTTAAGTCGTGTATGAGGATTCCAGGTAAGTCTTCGGTCTAAGTAAAGCCAAAGGTAGCGAGCAACGTTGACCACTGGTAAGGGAATTAAGTTGTAGTAGAGTGGGAGAAGAGCAATACATCGAAAAGTGAAGGTAATGTTTTGTGACTTGTTTTAGTTTAATGACCCATTTTTCTAGGGAGGGGAGGTGGGTTTGCAGATTTCTATGGGTTATTACGGGATCATTATTGGTAAACAGGATAGCAGTATCATCTGCATAGGTGAGAAGGATAGTATCAGGATGTATTGGGATGTCTGCAATGTATACTGAGTAAAGGATAGGACCTAGAATGCTGCCTTGCGGCACTCCAGCTTCTCGGTATACTTGAAAGAAGAGAAGGACGATCCGATTTGTACTTGAAAATACCTATTGGATAAGTAGAATTTTAGGATGAGGTAATAGTTGGCTAGAAGGATGCCCTTAAAAAAAAATAAATAAATAAAAAAAGAAATTTTATATACCATTTTGCCTGGCAGTATGGAATTTATTTAGAATTAGTTACATCACCACTTAAAAAAAAAGAGGTTAAACCCTTAAAAAAAATTAAAATAAAATAAAAATCTACTATTGAATTAATTAGAAAGAAATAGGTCGTGCAATTGGTAATAAGAAAATTGGTTTCAGACTCTCTTATTTCTGCATTTTAACTAAAAATTGATCATATATTTGGAACGCTTGAAAAAAAATTAAATGGGGTAGTATTAGAAATGTTTACCTATCGTGTATAGTTTCTAAGAAAAGTGAGTGGCGCATATGAAAATTGTCATCCTGTATACACGTATATGTTTATAATGTTAATTAGAAATAGAGAAATAATGAACGGTGATATATTACTTTTATGATGTTCTCGAGATGAGTAATATTAACTTAGTTTAAAAACAAATAACCAACCGGTAGTGGTGATGTAACTAAATTCCAAAATGAATTCCATACTGTCAGGCAAAATGGTATATAAAATTTCTTTTCACAGTTGAGTATGCTTTACTTTCTGCTTGCGCTACTTCTACTTTCTATCCCTCATTGATGGTGGGGCGTGGTTCGTATATAAAAATCTCACCAAGAAGTGAGAGAGAATACAGAGAGAAAAAAAGAAAAATAAAAAAAAAAGAAGAAGAAGTAAAATAACTTTAAATTCTCCAGCCGTAGAATCCTTCTTTATATATCAGCTAGCGATATCAGTTGAATTACGATAAGTCTTGGAAGCATTGGCGGATAGTATAGTTCACTTTCTTGAATAGAGACGGGAGGCGGTGGCCTAGGGGGTGGGGTGGGTATAGGAGTATGGAGCTCATCTCTATTGAAGCCAGGTTGTATTGAAGTTCTCCACGGCAGCATTCACAGTCCTCTCGCTAGTTCTCTCTGTCTGTCTCTCTCTCTCTCCAGTCTGCGTGCTGCTTGTATGTGTAGAGCGTGCTGCAGGCATTCTATTGAATGTTGGTTTATGATTTATATAATATATCGAGAATAGGCCAAACTGCCAACAACATATCCAAATAATATATTCTATATATATATATAAAATTGTATTATATTACTAATAAATTAAGGCAGTACTATTTCAAGAACCATGATCAATAACTTCGTTTTTTTGTTTTACGCAGAATTAATTAGCATAATCCAACTTCATGGAAAATACAATTTACTGGATTAACTTTGTTGACTAGTGTGTTGTAAGTGAAGTATGCAAAATAGAAAAAAGAAATACCTAAGCTTTTCTCTTTTATCTTTTTTTTTTTTTTTCTTTTTTTTAGAAAAAACAAAACAAATCTATTAATGTGAATAAAATTTAGTATAACAAATCTCTACCGAATGACAATGATTTAACTGAACATAAAACACAAGTACATAAACTTGAGATTTCAATATTTATTATACTAGTTTTTTTAATGGTTCATAAAGTTTAAGTGTGCTTTGTATTTTAGATTTTAGAATTCTTAGTTTTCTGCATTGTTTCTCTAACCATCTGTTTTTTTTTTCGATAAGTTAAGGCTAAATGTTTACGATAGCAACTTCTATTTGGAAAACAGTTCATGATTACAAATTTCTTTTTATTAAAAAAAATTAGAAAGATTTTACTATTTTGTTTAATCAGTTTTTTTATTAGTAGAGAAAATATGCAGATAATTGTATTGCAACCCTAGCAATAATATATTGTATATATGTATATACAAACAATACGTGAATAAATATAATATTAATTATTACATAAGATTAATTTGAGGGGCAATCCTCAGAAGAGCACAGTTTCTACACTCCCCCTCGTCAACTGGTTTGATGGTGTACGAGGAGATGTGCGGAACCATGTTCGATATCCTTGGACTCTACCATACCTGCTAGTCAAAGTATTGTGTTGAGTGCCATAAAGGTAAACCAGTAGAACATATGCCATCATGACTGAGCAGAAAATGGATCGAGAAGAAAAAATATTCGAAAGGCGCTAATGGCCTTAGCTGTCAATGCGCAAAAAAAACAAAAACAGATCAGTATCAACGGTCATTAATTAAAAAAATAAATCTTTGGCCCATCAAGACCCTCGGCTTGTCAGAAGGCGATTTTTATTACGAGGCGTGAAGTAAGCACGCCGCGGTCCACACCTTCATTTAACCTTCTTTCCAACCATTGCGCTACCTAGGTTCGCTAGTGACACTTTTTTCCACGTTGCTAGGTCAACAGCGTCTTTGCCTTCACTGGAATCGCATCGGAAGTTCTCGCACCAATGGCGAGAGTGCGCGAAAAGTGTACGTATGAAGAGTTATTGATTTGCATCAAACATTTTTTTTTTTTTGTATACACATCTCTGGCAGTGAGGAAAATGAGTTAAGCAAGTAAATTGTTAAGTTAAAATTACAAAATATAGCCTCCCAGAGCTTTCAATTCGCTCCAGTATAAGTTTCGGCAGGCACTAAGGATGTAGCTAAGCTTATGTATGTAGCAAGAAGCTTAAGTACGAACAATGATTCATTGTTTCGTAGAAATGCAAATTTCTTGAAGATTCTATTAAATATTTCTCTTTTAATTGGCAAAGAATAGAACTTGTATGTTGTATTTGGCTATTTCTTTTCAATCCATTTTTAGGGGTACCCTCCCTGGTGGTTATTAGAATAATGATTAATTCTGAGATGCGAATTTTTTTTCGCTGTTGAATAAACTCCTCACTCTTTCAAAGAAATATCTTAGAATTAATAATGAAGTTTAAAGTGATGGAACACTAACTATATAATATATATATTATATATATATATATATACAACAATGATCTGCTAGTGAACACGCCTGTCGACTGATAAGGCAACACTCCGAAAATCCTGCAAATAGCATACTCCGTCGAGTTCGCTAAATAAAGATCTCGTCAAGAATGAAAGAAGAAATAGATAATGATCTTACCGTACTATGAAGAAAGGTACTGACTGTGAGGTAAGAAATAATATTGTTCTAGAACAGTTTTCAAGAAATTGGATTAAAATAAACCGGGATAGGTTTAATAATATTTCCTTCAAAATACCAGAGATGTTGGGACAACTACCATGTTGTCTCAGGCGCCGTTGCGTATAAAAACCACTCAGATTGCGAAATTCCATCGTATTATAAGAAGGAAAATATAAAATTGAAGAGGAATAGCTAAACACAACCTTATTTATTGAAATTTGAATTATATTAACCAATTTCCAATCAGATTCCAGTTCTAAATTCAGAAAAAGAAATTAATAAATCAGTTGTTTTATCTCAATGTATTTGTTTTTCCTAAAAATATTTGTTTTTCTTCTCGTTTTCATATACTACACCTGAAAAGTTTTTTTACTTCTTTTGGTAGCATGGAATGAATGCAATGAAAAAAATCATTTTTGCAACATTTTTAGATAAATTAAAAACAGAAGAAATACCTTTGACTCTCGGAACAATTGTCCCGAAAAAAATCGTCTAATAATCGTATCTAAACAGTAGGGTAAAAAGACCGGTTCTGGCGCAAGGGCTACGGAGCCAAGTCTTTTTTGGGGGTTGCAAGAACGCCGCTGCCATCATCCAAATCAATGAGCTTAATTCAAAGATGACGTCATCAGATTAAATATTATCCAAATCGCGCCCCACCCCCACCCCCAGGCCAGACCTAAATTCAAAAGATAGCCCCCAACCTCCCACCCCACCCCAGACCTAAATTCAAGAGAAAAAAAAAGATTTCTACATGACCTTGAATCGAACCAGCAAACCCAGCACTCACAGTCGGTTATCTAAACCAGTAGACCACCGATGCCACTCGGTCCTATGTAGAAAAAGATCTCGTCTATAAATTTATGTGCGTTGTACGAGCGCGTTCCAAGTTAGTTGTTTAGTTGTAGTAGTGTGTTTTAAAAAAGTTTTTTTATTACTGCTTACACCTATTAATTATAGCACGTAGTTTTCAACGGAAGAGAGAGAGGAAGTTAAGATGACGCAACATTTAAGCTGATAAGAAGGTTTTACATATATATCGCAGAGCAGCTCGCTATCATCCTATCTTCGACCTTGAGGTCAATCTAATGCGATAACTTAGCATTATTTTTTTTTAATTGAATTTCAGTCGGTCAGAAGACCGCACAACCGCTGTTATGACTCACTCGAGACATATATAGATAAAAACAGTTGGTTAGAAGATATTGCATAATTGTAGATGTCCTTGGTCTTATCAGCATATACTGTTTAATCACACCAAACCATTATGATACTGGGTGTTAACATTATACCTATTAAAAAATGCATACCAGCTAATAAATATTTTTTGAGGAGTTAGAATAAAAACTCATTTATATAATTGTTTTACAAATTTTTTATTATCAATTTGTTACAATGACATGTTTATGGTATAATACATTGAATAATTAATAAAACTCATTTATTTAATTTTTTATGGTATAATACACTGTTTTGATCAATTAATACCAAAATATTTATAATGTATCATAAAAAACATAAAATTAATTTTTTGGTCTAATATGTTTACGCAAACGTTAATCTGCATCAATATCCTGCACTAAAATGTCCCGGTGTCCATAGGCCAACGAGTTTATTCCATCAGGCAGGATGAACCGTTTATTATCTGAGGCTGAAAGGCTTCGTTTATTAATTAAGGTGGAGTAGACTTTATGCCCTACCGACCGAATCGATTTCATTATGCTTAACATCGAGACATCGTTGAATAGGACGGATTTATAATCGGCACATCCAAGTTTCTTAAGCGTAGATCTTTGCACGCCTTTTGCACGCTTCTTTATATCCCCATCCACATCAATAGCATACATCTTCGGACGCAATGCAACCACTTCGGTAATTATGCGCCCATCCACTTCATCCTTAAATTTCCCCAATACCTTTTTATTTTTAATTGAGAAATTCGGATGGCTTGGATGATATCCTGACGTGTCAAAATGATCTTCCATTTCCAGCATATCCTTAAAAATGTCGTCTGTGCTGATACGGTACAATAGGGAGTCCGTATCCGTATATATTAAACGAAGCCGTTCTGGTCCATATTTTTGCAGCATAATGGAGTAATGAAATTTGAAAATTATATCCTTCGAGATCTCCAAAATAGAAAAGCCCACGTACGGAACTTTGTTAAAGTATATCCTCGTTTTGGCCATCCTAACACCACCCAAATTCTCATCATATATTTTAGCATCGAGGAATGTTGGCTTTGCAATTAATTTCATTAATCTGCTATCATTAGTGACAAGCTCAAAGTTCATCCTTTTACGCACATTCTCCATAGTCTTCCCAAAGTTTGCATTATTATATAATTTGTACTGATTCTTCTCAAAATCGTTGGTTGCACGAGTCCTCATATCCGTGTTTAATTTGATGTAAGGAAGAAGCCATGGTGATTGCTTAAATCGAAGGGCTCTACGAACCCGCACCAGCTGCAGCCCATAATCGAGGGCCTGTTTAAGAGCAATGTAGTGAACCACGTATCTCTCCCGCTTGCCAAGATGAGGAATCAATTTTTTAATAGTTCCCTCACTGTTAGGAGGCGCCATTGTTTCTGCAAGAAACGGGAGGTCGTTGTGAAGCGGATGAAGATGTTCTGGATATTCCAGATCCACTTCTAATATATATCCAAAGTCGGAATCATCAGGGATGTCTTGAACTTGAATCTCTTCCGGCTGTTCCCCCCATTCAAAGCCTCCATAAGGTAAAAACCTACTCTGTGCATCACCATATAAATTGTTTGCATCGTAATACATGATGAATACTGACTCTTGCGTTGGATCATAGGTTTGCATGTATTTATTATTGGCCTTGCAATACCGTAGGGAAGCCTGGCAGATACCTCCTCTTATGCCACGTTCGACCATTAGAATCATTTCATAATCAAGCAGAAGTTCCAATTTAATGCCTGTTAACCTCAACATAGCATCCCACGCCATACCGGGAGCAGTGAAATAATGCGCAGGATCGATTTTATGAGTACTCATTGTCACACGTCTAAAGTTTTCAAAGACATCAGCCAGCAACAAAACATCAGTCTTTAAATAGATATCACTATATTCTCCCAACGTTGTACACTGAAACTCGTTCCACACCTTCACTGCATGGTTATAATCCTCTTCGCCAATATGGCTGTCCGTCAAGGCGTTGTAGAATGCAACCTTAGGTGGTAAATTTTCTTCATCCAATTTCTGCCAGGAACTCACATAGTCGTACGGGAAAACGCCTTTTCTTAATACAAGGGGCAGCTGCGTTTCAGTGAAATATTTCGCAGTTTCCATGAACGAAGATTTTGGTAAGTAATTAACTAGTTGAGCCAGACTCTCTGCCATGAATCTGAATGAATCCAAGAAGCGAAATTGAATACCATTAATGTACTTTGCAAATGAAATAAACTTCTCTTCAGTATGAGGTATTACATTAACTCTGCCTGGAAGTTTCCCCAATTCTTTAATAATAAAATGCGAATCGTACCCGCTGAGATTGTGAATGAATACTGGAACATAAGTTGGTTGCCGGCATCGCAAATGACAATTATTACATGCAGCGCCCCTATATTTGCCTGAAATATGACAATGATCCCACACCTTATGGTTGGCTTCGCTGAATGTATGATTGCAGAGATAACAGGTATCAGCTGCCTTCCATTCTCTTTCTTCTAACTCACTAATCACTATGTCCACATTTTTGTTTAACATCTTGCCAAAGACTGTTGATAAATCGCTTAGATGACGTAAGAATTTTTCAGCTGCATTCTCTCCCCTATATAGAAATGGTTCTTTAAGCGTCCAAAGATGTTCTATTTCCTCGGTGGGTTTTACATAGGCGCAGAAAGAAAACGGTTCATGTTCCTGATAGTTCGTTGTAGATGATCGGGCTGGGGAAGGCGCACATGAATGTATAGGTTTTAAAAGGCACTCGAAATCGGCGTAAATCACAAAATTTGCTTTTAGCTGACGTTCAACGTTTTTAATTCTATAAAAGGTTCTTCAGTTGGGAGTTTAACAGCTGCTGGAATGTTATCGCCACAATATATCCTGTGTTCTTGTAGTTTATCCTCTGCTGATTTTCCATAACGCCCATCAAAGTGTGTAAAACAGCGTTTCCACAACTGTATTGCATGCGCATAGTTTGTTTTTTGCCCGGAAACCAACCTATTGAAATGTTTAATAAAAACATAATGTTGTTTTTCTCCATCTTGCATGAGTAAAAGGTCGCGATGGTCTTGCAGTTCTTCTTTAACAACCTTCAGCGGGTAAACACTATTATCACCATCCAACCCGAATACATTTATTGATATATTGTTTACTTTTTCGAACTTTTTGATCTGGTGAAGAGGCGTGGGGAATGAAACGCACTCAAAATTATAAGGATGAACCAGCGTTTTATATTTACTAACACGTTGAGGGTCTTTATCCACAAATTTTGCTAATACAGCATATTTAAAACACTCCTCGTCGTAATTCTCCGGATTTATACAAGCCTTCTTAGCAGCGATAGATTTAGGAAGTTGGATATATGTCGACCCTCCTAGCGGCTTGTACATATTTATCCGCAACCTTGCTCCATCTATCCCAACCAGCTTCCATCCACTCTTCTCTAACTGTGCCTCTTCCATTTCGTTCACTAATTTCTTGAATATATGTTCGAGAAACTCACCGATATCTGTGTCCATATAAATGGCCTTATTCCGAGTTTTAAATGATCTATCAGTTTGTTCCCCGAGTGTGTTCTCAAACAGACATTCCACCACTATATTAATTTTTAGCGTACGTTTCTCTTCCAATTGTTGTTTAATGAGCTCGTATAGACGCCTTTTAATCGACTGCAGAAACGTAGATAGATCTTCAAATTCCGCTGAGTGCAGAAAATATGACCTTATTCTCCCCCGACATGCCGATTCATATTCTTCAGATGCCCGTTTCAACAATTCCGCTTTAGTTGGTTCCACACATGCCTTTTCAGCGCCTGAATTATCATATCGAGCTTTCTTTACAGGAGGTCGGTCAGCACAGACTATTTCATGTCGCTCGCCGTTATATCTATTCAAAAAAGTCCGTTTACAGCCCTTACAGACATACATCTGGTTTGCATTACAGTATCTTTGGTGGCGATAGAGATTCTTCTTCAAAGTGAATGTGTTTCCACATTTCTCACAGCTAAATGTTGCCATCTTGAACGATGTTTAACGTGTAGGAAGTCACACTAAGACTGAGATCCATACCTCACGCATCTATATTTATACCTTCGGGAACCGACTTTGCGCATGCGCATCACTTTTCCCAAAATGTAACACAATCTAGAGTAATAAAGTACAAAACAAGTGTTAAGCATGTGCATAGCATTTCTCAAATGTGACACGATCTAGAGTAATAAAGTACAAAACCATTGTTGCGCATGCGCATAGCATTTCTCAAATCTAGAGTAAATTGGTATATTAATAAACAGAAATAGCACTTTTAGGAGACAACCTAACCCCCCACCTCCGCCTCAAAGGTGCCTAAAATGCATTTTCCCAGAGAAATATTTCAAATAAAAATTGTAGATCCTTGTATGTTTAGTTGATATATCAATTTTACTGAAAATTGTTGGAACTATTTTGAAATGATTGCAAAATCCATTCAGTAAAGTGGTACTTCCGCTTGAGGAATTTCGACAGATAACGTACTTCTGGAACCCCATGTGATACCCCAGACGGAATAGCGTGTTTGAACTAATAACTATAACACTAAACAGAAAATGGTTAAATATTACGTAATGTTCTAAAAATAGATCTGTAGAGGCGGTGACCTTGAAAGGAAGTTAAAACTATAAACAATTAGCTATCGAATATGCATATTTACATATTTGTAAAAAATGAATGTGTGTGTGTGTGTGTGTGTGTGTGTGTGTGTGTCGGATTCATTGACCTTTAGATAGCAAGACTATGCATGTTTTTTGCAACATTGTGCCAGACTTGATTGAAGTATTATTATTTCGCGCTGTTTGAAACACCAATTTTGGCGGAAAAAAAAATTTTAAAAAACTTGTTTTATTTCCTTAAAAATATAATATTAAAAATCATTCACTCATTTCATTTATTTATTGTGATGAAGAACCCTCTGTAATCTATAAAAACAGATTTAAATGATAAATATAAATACAAGCAAGAGTGTTTTCTACTTCAAACACGCATGACCAACTCCATGCCGGCCTGGTCATACTCTGAATATAAACTCTCGCAGAAGGTTGGAGGGGTGAGGGCAAATGAGGCAATCCCCACTTTACATCATTAATATTCCCCTACTGCCAATAGAAAGAACGCAGCGAATTTTAGGTGAACAATAGGGCATATATGTAAGCAGTTTTTCTCTTCCAAAAATATTTTTTTAAGAAAATGCACTTAGTATTCCAAATTAATGAAATTCATCGGTGTTTTTATGGAAAAATCATAAAAACTAAAAACTGTTCAGTAAAACACAGTTCCGGCTTACTAATTT
>JAAEAF010001014.1:0-34997 GCA_011037195.1 Triatoma infestans | reverse complement strand
TTCGCCCCCTCTACACACACTTAAATATCTATAACTTTTATTTGACACATTTTTCCGGGAAAATTGATTTTTTTTTTAGGGGGTTCTGGGGGGAACAGTAGCGTTATGCTTTTTTTTAAGTGCCACTTCAGTACAATTTATAGCTTAACCAACTATAAAACCTTAATATATTTTAGAAGCTTTGATACAATAGCAGAGTTTTAAGAAAATCGGTTAACCAAAACTGCGACTTTACAGAGTAGGTTTTCTCGTTGCACTACGATTTTCTTTTAACTTGAAATGTTCATTGCACAGGTTAATACGTCACTTTTATTCGAAACATTTTTTCAAAAAAAACAATTGATGTTTCGGGGCCACTCCGTTGATTTATTTTTTTATATTTACCTTCTGCCTCTGCAGATTAGCCAGACATAGATACCAGAATTATTTAGTCGATTAGTCAGAAATCTGATTTGCCTTTAGAAACCTGTACAGTTCAGTATATGTCGCTCCTCGCCAGAACTGTGCCTATCTGGGCTGGAAGTGCACATCCCAAGTGAATAATAACTTCCTTTAGTTTATTGCCCCACAGTTATGATTAAATTTACAGAGGTCACCCGTAAATTTAAATTGTATTACTTGGAGTAAGAAAAAGTCGTGTAAGTGTTTCACACCAACTTTTTTGTTTCTTTTTTCGTTTTTTTTCTTATTTCTCTTTTCTTTTTTCAGTAATTCTTTTCTTTAGCCACCTAAAGCTTTTCTTTAGCCACCTAAAGCTTTTCTTTAGCCACCTAATTTCCCCTTCACAAGGTCTCCAAAAAAGTAGATTTTGCTTCCATTTTGATAATATTCATACATCATTTTTATTGTTCATATTATTAAATGGAAGTGAAACAAAAATGTCATCTTATCGTCTGCGACCTAGATAAGTTTTCGTCTAGGTGTTAAATAGTTCCCTTTTTTTTCCTCAACAATGGCCAACTAATTACCAGCAAGTATTCCCCACTTGCTAGCATCTAATCTTAAGTCAGCTTAATGAAGACACTTCAAGCAGTCAGACATTGTGTGTGTGTGTGAGTGTGAACAGAACATTTCAAAAACGAAAACTCGCAGCAAGCCCAAACTCGATATTCCTTTAGATAATACCACACCACATCAGTCCTGAAATGCAACTTTACTGGATGACTTTTTTTCTCCAGTTTTTCGTGATTTTCTCCAAAATGGTTGCTACGATTTTCTTTAAATTTCGTATACCATCTACAGAAATAAATCCCTATCACTTTTTATTTGAAATATTTTGCCGGGAAAATTGTTTTTGCGGTCCTGGGGTAACAGTAACGTTAAGCTTTACTTTAAAGTACTACTTCAATATAAATATGGTTCTGCCACTTATTTAGTATTAATATAAATTAGAAGCATTGCAGAATTCTGAATTTGATGAAAATCAGTTATCGGTAGTGCGATTTCACAGAATAGTTTCTTCAGCTTTTCGGGGTTTTCTAGAATACATTGATTTCGAGGCTGAAATGAAAATTCCGAGCTTAAAAAGAAATTCTGATCTAGGGGGTAATTGATAGTTCTTTATTGATTAGTCTCCGTAATTTATTATGTTATTTTTCTTTATTATTATAAATTAAATTATTATTTCGTAAATTTATTATTATATATTAAAAATATATAAAAAATGATATTTTTAAAGAAAGATTCAAACATTAATGTTATTAATGATAAATTGAAGAGATCAAAAAGTCTATGGGGTAAAATATTTTAATAAATTGCAGAAGTTAATCTAAAAAAAGGACTATCCAATCGCCATTACAAACAAAATATCTAAATAAATTAGCCTACAACCTTTGAGAAAATGGGGAGTGAATTTAGTTGCCTACATGTGGTCCTCCCTGCCACGCTAAATGACTGAAACGGTCGCCAAAGAGTAGTCCAAAACCTTCGAGAAAATAATAAAGAAGTTAAAAGAAATGTTGGAAAGATCTGTATGTGAGTGTTTCATACCAGGCTTCTACTTTCTCTTACTCACATTAAGTGGAAGTATTACGATCGTTTCGAATATTCTAAATCACATATTTTCAAAAGGTTTTTTTTCTTTAGTTTTCCGCTATTTTCTCCAAAACGGCTCAAACTATTTTTTTCACACACTCACACAAATAAATACCTTCCCTTTTATTTGAAATATTTGAGTTTGGGAGGTGTTTCGGAGGAGACAGTCCTGTAAATCTTTCCTCTAGTCTAGAGAACCACTACAGAACAGTCTAAACTTATTACATCTATAACTTAAAAAGCATTGCTAGAATTACAAACTTGAAGAAAAACGGTTAACCGGATGTGCGAGTCTTAGCCTAGCATTTTCTGCATTTAAACTTGGAATGATGCTTACAACAATGTTATAAAACCTGATTGTTGTGGTTTGGTTTCGCAGGGTTGGAAATCATGAGAGATATTGTCCGCGATAGCTTGCTTCATTTTCTGGTCATTTTGTCGTCATCGATTTCGGACGTTCACCCATCATCAGGATGTCTTGATCATCTCAGCAAGAGATCCTGATAATGGGTGAACGCTAGAATATGCAGCAGCTATCACGGAAAATGTCCCTGATGCTTTCCAACTGGAGCTCTGCAGAGCCCCCACCGCCACAACTAAGGACCCATGAGGCTAATTATCTAAACATATATAATAATTTACTATAAAATATAATTTATTGAAACAATTTTATTTTTTTTTTTTGTAAAAATTGATTTTATAGGATTCTGGAGAGTCTGTGACGTAATGTTTCAAATATTATCGGAGTTTGATCTGGGCGCTATCTTTTAGACTATAACATAATCAAATTCGAGCACTATGTATGCTAACCAACATGGTACCCCGTTACCACAAATTAGCTAGCTGAGTGAAAATTCCAAGTTTCAGGAAAATATTAGAATGTTGTGTAAGTGTTTCACATCAGATTTGTTTATGTTTTTGTTCTAAATAATAATGGCAATATTTTTACCACTTCATAATTATTATAGCTCACTAGTGAAATGACACTATTTTATGTTACATCCAGCCGCCCACTTTCAATATTTTCTTATAATGGGATGTAGAAATGTTTCAGATATATGTACAGAGAAAATTTTCTATCTAATTTAGGGGAAGGGGGGTTGTTGAAGAGTATAATTTCAAATTGGTTCCTAACGACTATATATATATTTCTATATATAGTATATATATAATATATATAATATATAAATAGAGATATATGTGTGTGTGATTGTGTGTGGTGTGTGTGTGTGTGGTGTGTGGAGGTACGAGTTTGTATTTTCGGTGTTGTAGGTATGTTTATATGAGTAGGAGCCTTTTGTTTGAGAGGGGAGAGGTTATGAAGTGAGTGAGATAGACAGGACAGACTACGAACATACACGAAGTTAAATGGTATGAAAGACAGAAAGAGAGAAGCGAAGGATGGTACAAGGTGGGAAGATGGTTTATTAAAGTTGGTCGCTATATTTGTCTGTGAATGTGATACAGCCGAACGCGCATATAAACTAACAAGAAGAGAGAACGGGGGGTGCGCGCCCTGGAGGTAGATAGATACAGAAGGTCTCTCCCTCCAGCCCCCGGAGGCTGGGACCAGACCGCCTCCGCATGCTACCTCCGCCCGCTCGCTCATTCCCTCTCATACTCTCTTTGTTCACCATTACCAGTGCCGCCAACCAAGTAAAGACACAGAGAGACAGAGAGTGAACATACTACGTTATCAGTTGCCGCTCCGCTTTACTTGGCTGGCTAGCGAGACTCTTACGGTCCACCGAACAATTGCCTTCTCTCCAACTATTCCCCTCTTACAATTCGCGTGTACGTTATACACTCCCCTCTTGCTCTCTTTACGCACCCACATTTACGCACTCAACTAACCAACCAAATAACAGTAGTATATACACTGACATCACCTTCTAAAACAGCCATTCAGGATAGAGAGAGAGAGAGACAGACAGACAGTACTACGACGGAGAAAAGGATGGGCAGATATCCCTCCAGCCAGTACACAGTACAGCTTCCTATCCCCTCCCAGTATAACCTATCCAATATAACCTCAACAACAATCCAAAGATTCCATGTTAATTAGTAAGCGCTCATTATTAGTTGTAATCTAATTAGTATGTGCTGATGAGACAGGAGGTGGGAGCGAGTATCCGGCCTCCTGCCCTTCTGTTCCCCGCAGTTAATGGTCCCCCTTTACTAACTGCGGTAGTATCTACCTTGGGCTACAACTGGACTCTCTATGGATACGAGTAAGAAGACATTAGCACTAGACCTCTTCAACCAACTCCCCCAACAGAATCAGAACGTGTTCTTATCTATAACTACTAAATATCTCTACTCCATTTGCTACTAAACATTTTCACAAGTATTAGTAGGAGAACTAGGTACGACGCCCGTCTGTAACTTCATTAAACTAAATAATTAATACAGTTGTAATATTAGTAATTACGTTCACTATTAACAATTAATAAACCTGTTTCGAAACTGTTGCAATTCTTTCAAGATAGGTCAAATTTCTGCTTTTCTTCCAAGTCTACAGCCAAGTATGAATCTACAGCAATAGTGTTACAGTGGAAAAAAGGAACAAGGTGAGTCTCGAGAAAATTTGTAACTTCACATGTTCTTTCATAGAGTGAAATGAAAAATTAAGAAGAACTCAAGGAGATATAGGAAAAATATTGCCGACCCTAACTAACGAAACAAAACTACAGATTTCTGATGGACTCAAAGACGTACAAAAGGAGTACGTTGAACACCGAGGCATACAGATGTCCACTTAAGGGTCACCTAAGACATCCTAGGAATCCTATCACAGCATTGAACACTACCTCAATTCAACATTATACTCTGGGAAATCAAGATCCGTGCACTATCCCTAGCAGTGCCATAGAAGGGTAAGCCATAGAAGGGTGCTATTAAAGCGAGGGAGTTTTTCAATATAATATCTTCAACCTTCAAAAAAGACAACACTCTACCACTTTAATCTAACACAGATCCTACTAGCCTTACGCGACTCTTTCTCTTTTTTAATTGTAATGCCCTGACTGTATCTTTGCTTGCTTTATTCAATATACCAGTGAATCGTCAGTATAGTTCAATTCTCTAAATCTCTTATCCCACCAAAATTACCGCAGCAGATAACTCACGATTTCTCTCGAACCAATGAAGTAGTACGTTGCCGAATCCTCCACATAACATGTAAAAATTGTTTATGGCACCATACTTGCTTATGCAGGGCCTAGATTTGCAACCAACATCAGAGTTTGTTTCAACATCTGGAGTAAGTTGACTCAACTTAAGGTTTCTGTTGCACAGCATATTATATTTCTCTTTCCGATGGATGAAACTTATCAAAATTTTTAAAACGAACCATACTACGACGGATAAAATCTCAAATAATTGTGGATTCAACAGTCAACGCTGCTTCCATCGAGATTACAACATTGAAAAGAAGCTTATCTATCATTTGATGAAAAAGGATTCGATTTCCTTTTATCTCAAAAGTGTCAGAGATACTTTTGAGGTTCCTTGAGTATGACATCAATCTCTCTTTTCCCTATATGGCTTGTCAACGGTTAGAGAAGTAGAAAGCTGAATTTTGGAACGACTCTTACTAAACGTTCAGCCTAAAATATTTGACTCTTATTTATACTAGATAAATGATGCCAATCTTGACAACAGCTGTAGGATTGCTTTTTAATGATTTACCACCTTGCAATATCAATCAAACAATAAAAATAAAAAAAATAAAAAAAAAACAACTCTTTTTTAGTAAAGAGTTAAGAGATGAGAAGAATATAGTGAGGGGTCCAGTGACGTAGCAACCAAACGAGAGGGAATGGAAAGAGACAGAGAGAATAGATAGGAGGGGAAAAGGATGCTCTTTCTTATTGGATGGATGGTAGAGAACAGTAAGGATACTCATTAGTGTAAAACAGGGCTGTGCTGGCATTAAACAGTGAATAAGGGGTTTTGCAGCTTCAACATCAACAGCCCAGTGAAGAACCTGGAGGGGTTACTCTGAAGAACAAAAGGGTGGACCTGTGCACATTCTTGGGGTAAAGTACAGTCCCTTTATAAATGGTGGCCTGGTGGTGGAAGATGATGAAGACTGAGAAAGCCAGTAAACCCCAGAGAAAGAGCACGAGAGAGATAGAGAGAAAATGGGTTCTTGGTCCTTTTACAAGTAGTTGTCAACGTTAAACAGAAATAATAGTGAAGAAGCTCCTCATACAGTTACTAGGCGGCTAGAACCTTCGGCTAGAGAGAGAGAAAACTATCTCTCTAATCTACATAACATCTACCCAACTACTCAACTGGCTGGCCAACAGAGTTACTGCAGGCCATTATACCCATCTAGCTAGTAGCTCCCTCTAGCCAAGTAGTATAATGTTACTTACTTCACTAACTACTACCACTGTGTATATTCTTAGTGAGTCGCTTTTCTTTTCTCTGTTTGTATGTATGTATGTATGTGAATGTTTGTGTATATATTACCTGCAACTTGGCGTTGCTTTGTCGAGTTGTTATTCCAAACAGTACTCTCCACCATTAACACATCTACCTCAACTATATCCATATATATCATTACTTTTAGAAACCAATTTCTTACATGAAATGCGAAAGCAAAATAGTCCTCATAAAAGCTAAAGATAAGAAACGTAGCATGATATAGAAATAAGGAAAGTTGGGAGAAAAACCTGCGCAAATTTTATTTATATCCTTAAAACAACAGAGAGAAAGAAATTAATGAAAATAATAGTAACAATAATAAAAATAGAGTGCAAAACTCAAAAACCAATTACAGTGAATATTTCAAATCTTTTAACCAATCAGATGCAACTTACAGTCATTTTGCTCTTAGTGACTAATATTACAACTAGAAAACATGTATGGCTAATAATATCTGCTATATAAACCTATCAGATAGAATTTCATTCAGGAATTGATTAAAGTACACCTGTACCTATTTTGGTTTATTATATTTCCAATTTGTATGAAATGCAACTTTGTTTTAGTGGAATTAGGTCTAAAGGAACAGAATTAGATTCAAAGAAAAAATTTAGTTCTGATGGAACCAGTTACAACCGAAGAATGAAGTTTAGAACAGAGAGAGATGCTATCGAGTAGAGTTATGTTTGAGAGAATAATATTTAGGTACGATAGGATAGAATTATATGCGATAGAGAAGTGTTACATCCGATAGTGTATAAACTGTGTAAGTGTATATACTTATTTTACTATGTGCAAACTGTGTTGTCACACTGTTTTCAAGACATCCTGATGATGGCGAACTCCTTAAACCGGCCGATGATCACAGAATGAGGTAGGCTCTCACAGAAAATATCTCTGATTCTATAGAATATTGTTGAATCGAAAGAATTGAATGTTTGATAGAATAGAGTCAGATATCGTTAGCGGCTAGCGCACTGCAACCTAATGAATCTAGTGTCCCCCCCCCCCCGGGAGACTTCTCAGTGCACTACTAGCCTCACTGTTCTCTTACAGACAACACTGCCTATTATCGGCCAGTGAACTGTAGAGGGAAGAGAAAATCCTAAGGGCAGTACTGCTGGACTCGAACTGGGACCGCATGGAAGACCGCTAGCGCGCTACGACTGAGCTAATCCCTTTCCTTTAGAATAGAGTTACCTCTGACACAGAAGCGTAGAACAATGTCATGTCCGAATTCTAGTTATATCTGATAGATAAGGGTTTGATGCGACAGAATAGAGTTACGTCTGATAGATAGAGATATATTCCATTGAATACAGAAGGTCCGATAAAATAGTATTATAGCGATACAGTAGAAAAGCGGTACGTCCGATAGAGGAGAGTTCGATCTGAGAGGATACAGTTAGATCCGATAGAACAGAGTTATCCGATGAAAAAGAGTTAAATCTAATAACCCATATGATTGAAACTTAAAGCGTTTTTGATTTATAATCGCCAACCAATTTTCTGTGACGTGTTTGATATAATCTATTGTATGCAGATGATTCGATATTAATACATAAACCGAGTTAAAATAAACTCTAGAGAAATGTGCTAATCCAGATTTTGCAATCCAGAAAATACTATTACACCATAAAATAGAATAACATCCTACCTGAAAGAGATCTTCGGTAGAAAGAGAGCTGCAAGTTTGGACAAGAGCTTTCTCCGTTCTTTCAAGCGTTTTTATTAAACATTTTTATTGTAAAGCGTCTACGATCTCGGCAATTTCTTTAAAAAGCTTTAAGTAGCTCATGAATCTTACTACCGAAGAGTTTCCGTACTTAAAACGGTATTTAGTTATGAATAAGAGTATATAATGAACGAAAAGTAGTAAGCTCAATTTAAATTTAGGCTAGATCTTTAGGAAGTATGAAGAATATGGAATATTACATACCAAATATTAGTTAGTAAACTTAGAAGAGTATAACGCGTTACGCCCATTCAATTAAGTAATATTCTATTAGTTTTGTTAATTAGTTAGTTTAGAGTAGATTTGGTTTAGATATTGATTCAGATATAAGGAACCATTTAATTGTGTGCACCTGCACAATTATAAAAAAATAAAAATATCTGGTGTGATACACGCACATGATTTTCGCGTTAATAATTTACAAAGTTGTAATTGATTTATTTTCTACAAATTTGTAATTTTTACTAAATGTTTGTCTTCAATGTTATCCACGAAAAGCCGCTTTCAATGAACTTTTCCAGCAAAAATGTTTCAAGTAAAAGTTGTGGCTCTTAATTGGTAAGTTTAAAGAAAATTATTCGAGTTCATTGTTGTGTTCAGTAGAAAAACCACCATCGCTGTGTGTTTTAGTTTTCTTAAAAAAAGTGGTGACTGTTTTAAAATTTCATCAAAATCTATTGACTGGTTTGTGATTTACAGTTAATTATAAAACTCATTTAATTTTGATAGTGTGCTGGTGTAGAGGGGGAAGCTACCTTAGGCTCTTGCTGTCCCCACTTTACTCGCTGACGTATATTGAACTTTTTCTATTGTTCACTGTTCATTTTTAGAAAGCCGTAAATATTTATCTTTCAATTATTACTTCTTTAATATTTAATGTTTGTATTTATTATATATATATATATATTACATTCTTCTTCTTCTTCTTCCTTATTACATCTTTCATCAGCGCTAACAGCTAATTATTTCAAATTTTGTTCATTTTCTCAGAAAAAAAAAGATAGAAAAAACTATCAGCTTTATGTTTCTACAGCGGCGATGGCAGTCAAAAACTAAATAGTCTGGTGAAGAGTAACCTTCATGACTTTATCACTGCCTTGCTGACTAAATCTCTTCCTAAGGGTTACTTCTCGCTGGTCGCCAAAATATTACTGGACCATCTTTAAAGCCAGCAGTGTATTCTGGCTCTCCTTGAGGTCGCCGGGCCGTCTGCAACAGCAACTCTTCTTCCATCTCTGTCATTTACTATAATTATCCGGATTAAAATACTAAGCTGATAATTTGTCAATGCATTTTTTAATTTATTTAGAAAATTTGACATTTTCATTCTGATTGAAAGCTTTATAATGGAAGATTCTTCTTGTATATTCAATATGTTTTTCCCCAGAACATAAACATGATTTGGGATCCAATTTGTACAGTCTGTGAGACAGAGGAGGAAACACCCATCCATCTTATGACTGATTGCCTGGGTTGTGAGGAAATTAGGTTCAGGACCTTTGGTCGGAATGGGTTGTCTGTGGAAGAGGTTAGGTTATTTTCGCTTAAGGTTATTGTCCGATTTGTTCGGACTGCGGTGAATCTTAGATGGATTAAATCCGGGTCTGGATTTTTGTTCTAGACCCGGTTTGTTGTTGTTTTTCTTGGGGTAGCTATATGGGCGCAGTGAGGCTCTGGATAGCGTAGGGTCCCTCCCCACACACAAATAAAAAATAAAAACCGGGGACGAGCTAGTAGGGGTAAGTTAATCGTAGTTTGGAATTCATACAGTAATAAAGCGAGCATAGGAATCGGGTAACAACCATTTTTATGGTATAACCTTCATTTTAGCGAATTGCGAGTATTTGTAACATTTCCTTGGAGTTCCGTTTGCACAGTTGCGTATCTGAATGTTGATTGTTATTATTACTATTATTAGTTTCATGTTTTATCTCTCTCTTTTACTTGTTATTGTTTGCCTGTGTT
The DNA here is from genome assembly GCA_011037195.1 of Triatoma infestans. NCBI lineage: Eukaryota > Metazoa > Arthropoda > Insecta > Hemiptera > Reduviidae > Triatoma > Triatoma infestans. The sequence goes on along the minus strand of JAAEAF010001014.1, from coordinate 24,829 downwards.
TATTAAATACAGTTTATTGTTTAGTATTTCCATATTCACTAGATGTGATCTTCAGTTTTGAAGGTTATGTAACTCTTTCATTTTATTTCGAAGTGTTTTCTCTTGTTTGTATTTATCACCGCGACTTATTTTATTTTTCTTTAATTTCATTATTTCCATGTATTTCATTCTTTACGGGTATTAGTTAAAATTTGGGAACAATGTGTTTAGAGTCATTGTTGGCAGACGGCTATAGCCATACTATGTTACGTATTTTATATATAATAATCTAATTTTTATGCTGTTTATAAATAAATATTATTATTATTATTAACCAGCAGTTTTCGAGAAAATCGCAAAAACGAAATGATTCAGTAAAGTGGTACTTCCGATTGATCGATTTTGACCAAAAGGTTATTATCAGGTCACCTCAATTCATGTATTTCAGGTGAAAACTCAATTTTGATAATATGACACGTTGCAATACTACCTCTCACAGCAATAATACGTAGAAAGTAACAAATAAATAAAATGAAAGCAAAAATTCCATCCTTGAAGAAGGTTATTCCATTTGATGTGAAGAAATTGCAATAATACAAAACCGTGTGAAAGTTTCACATGGATTTTTATATTCTAAATATGGATTCAAAGTTGTTGATAAGGATGGCGAAAGAGATGATAAAGTCGAACTTCATGGAATTCATTTGTGTGAAAGTTAGATTTAGATATTGCTAACAACGGGTCCTTAGCTGTTGACTGGAAGAAGACAAGAGTGAGTGGGTGTGAGGGACAGAGAGAGAGTGACACTCTTTGACTATTCAATGTTTGAACTTACAATATGAGAGATCAAGCCGTGTGTACCCCCAAACGTCATCCTCTCCCAACTTGAAAGGGGGGATAGTCTAACTTTATTTAAATAATTTGAGCACAGGGGATGACAAGGTTTTCATCGTCTTCAACGCTGCTCCAACATCGGCGCTCCATCATCCCACTTACAAATCTGTCTCTCTCTCTCTCTCTCTCTGTCTATTGCCTTTAACCTCTCCTGTACTCCGTTTTCCTTCCTGTTCGGGATCATCACCATCACCTCACTTCTCTGGATCGCCCTATGGTGATGGTTTGTCTTCGTCGTCTCTGTGTGCTTGTTGAATAGTCATAGGGATATATATATGTATATATAAGGGTATAAGAGAGGCAGAGAGAGATGTACCGTCAACATCAGCTATGCTAATATGTACAAGGGTGGTATATAGTTTGAGCAAAGGAGTACCTCCCTTTTCCTTGTTGACTAGACACCCAAGACTGAGAGATTTGCACATTCAAACACACACATACACACAAAGTTGCTTGTTGTTGCGAACCCCTACGAATATAACCTCCCCGAACTCCAACTTAACGTCACTTCTCCTTAACAAATTTGTTGTTTATATACACATCAAAGGTGTGTATTTCATATCACTGGTTCTCCCCACCGCTACACCTTTATTATCAACAATCTCAGTAACACTTCACTTTGCATTATATATATATATATATATATATATAATATATGGGGCATATACCGTGAAAGGACTCTGTACACTCTGGATTGAAAATGTCTAACTTACACACAAAAATGCTTGCTTAAAAAAAATCTGGTAGTTTCTGGCTCAGGTATCACTTCAATATCGTTACGTTTTAGTCCAGAAGACAAAGACCATAACAATGAAGAAACCCACATAACATTTAAAGCCCAAAAATTCCACAGACCCCCCTCACCAAAAGAACAGAAAATCATTTTTTCTGAAAAATACATCAAATAAAAGTGATGAGGCATTTGTGTGTGTGTGTTCTTTATGTTAGATAGTACACGAAACATAAAGAAAATTGTTGTAACTATTTTCGGAAAGATCGCGAAAAAGTAAAACGAAAAAAATAGTAAAAATAGAAAAAATTGCACTCCACGCATATTATAAGAGAAAGTCTAGTATTTAAGAAAAATCTGAAGTGAAAGGGCGCATGATTTTCTCTCACTCCAACTATACATATAAATGACAAATTTTCTTACACTCAAATAGTACATATTTGTCTTTACATAAATACGGGGGTGGTAGTGGTATAAGTACCTACTGGGCTAGAGAAGTGATTATATTGCAGCCCAGAAGAGCGCACCAGAAACACTGAACCAACTTCATATAACATTTCAAATTTAATGCCCCAAATATATTATTATTTATAGTAATATTTATATATAATAATTCATATATAATAATATAATAAATAATATAATATAATAAAATATAATATAATAATATTTTTTTGGAAAATGTTTCACATAAAAGTTATAGGTTTATATCTGTGCATTATTGCAGGTCGCAGTGGAATGAGGCTTTTGCCCTCCCCGTTTTTCCATCTAATCTAATATCTGTTCATTGAGCATTACAAGTTTAAAGGGAATCGGTATAACCTTTTACGAGGAAATCCCAAAAAAAGGAAAACCTATTCTGCAAAAATCTATTTACTTCCGTAAATCGATTTACTTCAAATCTGGAGTCCTATCAATACTTCCAATGTGTATTAATGTTATGTCGGTTGTAAAACCACACATTATACTGAAGTGGTACTGTAGAGGAAAGCATAATGCTACTGTTACCGCAGAAACCCCCAAAAAGCCATTTTTCCCAGGAAAATGTTTCAAATAATAGTGATTGGTATATATGGTATATGGATAGTACGTAGACGAAGTTAAAAAAATCGTTGGCGCCGTTTTCGAGAAAGTCGCGAACAACTGAAAAAAAAAATTCAGTAAAGTCGCATTTCCGGGCGTTGGATTTTGCCCGAAATCTTCGTGTCTAATTCTTACTAGATGTTTAGTTACCTTCAAGATTTTGAATTTTCCCAGAGAAATGTTCCAAACAAAAGTTGTAGTTCTTTATACGAATATAGTTCGTATTTATTTCTTCTCGTATGTATAGTTAATATACCAAGTTTAAAGAAAATCGTTGGAGCCATTTTCCAGAATGGGAGAATCTAAACTTTGTAAAAAAATTAATTTTTTGAGAACACCATAACTTTTCCGAATTCATCCGGAAAACTAATTCACAAAAAGTGACAGGTCTCTGTATGTGGTTAGTAGAACAAGTTCAATGAAATTTGATGACGTCTCTATGGAGGAAGGCCCAAACAATTTTTTTTATTTTTTATTAGAAATACACAACTATACAGATAGTATGTATAACAAGTGAATATGATGGTAGTGACATAAAAAGGCCGTGAAGAACTTGTTGGGAGATGCCGCCCACTGAAGGTACTCCATATTTATTACATTTTATTGGCTGTCAGAAAATGCTAACGTGAAGTTAGATGGTCGCGGGGCCAGTGGCGTTACAGTCCTGGGAGCTTTGTATGGGATAGTAAGGGAAGAGAGTTTCTGGATTAAAGGTTAGGATGGTTGGATGTGAAGTCACGGAATTTTCGTAACGCATTTTTACTAGTTGATGGAAAAGGGATTTTGAGGTCAGTGTAAAGGGTCCCAAATAATTACATTAAGGCCCGAAAAATTAAAGAAAAAAAAGAAACTGTTCAGTAAAATTGCACAGTCCGGTGCACTTCCTATTTTCATCAACGCAAAATTTTGACATCACATTTCATTTAAATGAATTTTTCCAGAAAAATATTTCAAACAAAAGTTGTAGCTCTTTATATGTGTAGTTAATATACCCAGTTTAAACAATATCTTTGGAACCATTTTTGAGAAAATTGCAAAAAACTCTGAAATCCGTTCAGTAAAGTGTTACTTATGGTGACCGATTTTGATCAACCTTATCGTCAGGTCCGATGCACCTACTTAAACTAAATATTAAGCATCAAATTTCTGCGATTTGCAGAAATGTTAGGCTGATCAAACACGCAAACATATATCAAGTAACTCGATATAGGAACTTTGATAGAAAAAAAAAACCTATGGCGCAGCAGCCTATGAAGGACTAAGGCTTGCCTGACGGCGATTTGAATAGAAGGGGCGTGTGGTAAGCACGCCGCAGTTCCCACGGTGTTTAGTTCCGGCCTTCGCTACCTAGGGCGCTACTAACTGTAGCTTCTCACTTTTTATCACGATGCTGGGTCAACACCGACTTTGCCCTCACGGGAATCGAACCCTGAATAGGAACTTTGATATGATCACAATACTTCCTGTAACCACTAGTAAGAGAAATTAAAAACAATTCTCACTTTTGAATGAATACAAAACTTTAAATAATATTTTAAAAAAGTCGAAGGTATTGTTAAGCATTTAATCAAACAAAATGACAAATTTATTAATAAAATGAAAAACGATGTAATTATAAACTAATAAAGTGATAAATTTTCCTAAATGGATAGACAGACAGACACACTGTAAAGTAAAGAAGGGAGACCCTAACGTTTGTTGTCCCCCACATAACATAAAGGTAAGAAGACCTTTTAACCTTGGAAACCCTAAAAAACGGGCGCATGGTCAAAACATGCTACTGCCTATTTCATCCGGTGGGATATAACACAGACCTCGTGCCCAACTTTACACAATAACACAATATTTACATTTCATACGTCATGTACAAGTTTTACATACACCACATATGTACAAATACATACAAATATACATACACACGTGCGTGGATTCATCGTAACTTTCATATTTATTTATAATGTAGTAAATATATACGTATTATAAAAGTATACAGGGTTACTTTCTCCTATTGCTGATAATTCTACTTTTCTTTTGAAGGATTTTCCACTCCACAAAGTTACCTTATTTTCCTCCTTCATTCCATGCGATCCATCCAATTTCCCTTGAGACTTCGATCATTAAACGATCTTTGCCCCAAATTACCGCCATCTTTGTTCTTATCGATACCGTTTCCAGCTTCCCGTTTGAAGAAGAGTACATTCCCAAAAGTGCCTTCAGTCATCTGTCTTCATCCATCCTTTTCATTTGGACATAATATGTCAGGAAGTTTTCTTTCAATTATCACCGTCTTTGGCCCCTCTCACTCCATCATCTTCTTCAATTCTTCATTTTCGTTTTTTACTTTCTCTCACTCCTAGTAAGAGGAAGTATTGTTAGAAGTGTCCAATTTTCGATATCGAGTTTTCACCGGAAATACCCGTTTTAAGGTCTCCTGAGTCCAAAAAATTGATTTCCAGAAAATGGCCTGTGTTTGTGTGTGTGTGTGTGGTGTATGTATGTATGTGAACAGCATAGCTCAAAAACGAAAAATCGTAGAAAGTTCAAACTTGATATTCCGTTTAGGTATCTCTATGGGATCCGACAATAGGTTATCTGTCAAAATTCCTCAACCGGAAGTACCACTTTACAATAGTTTTTTTACTTTTTGCAATTTTCTCAAAAATGGCTCCAACGATTTTCTTGAAACCTTGCATATCAACTACAAAAACAATGAACTACAACTTTTATTTGAAACTTTTCTCTGGGAAAATTCATTTAAAGGTACTTTTGGGAGTGGAATGGTGTTACGGTTTCCTGTAAAGTGCTATTTCAGTTTATTACATAATTCTATCATCCAAATAATATTAATTAGAATTAAATATGTTGTTGAAATTCAGAGTTTGAAAAAATCGGATGACCGGAAGTGCGTTTTTACTAAGAAGTATTTTTCAGTTTTCTGCTATCTTCCCGAAAATGGCTCCAACGATTTTCTTTAAACTGAAATGTGAACTACACATATAAATAGCTACAACTTTTATTGGTAACATATTTTCTGGTAAAGGCATTTTAGGGGGTTTTTGGGAGAGGGGGTTATGTTTTTTTCTAAAGTGCTATCGTAGTTGATTAATCAAATCTATCATCCAAACAAAATTAATTAGTAATTTTCCGATTGCCAAAATTCCGAGTTTCAAGAAAATTAGTAACCCGGAAGTGCGTTTTTACTGAAAAGTTTTTTCAATTTTTGCGATTTTCGCAATAAAAACACCAACCTATTTATTTGAATTTTGTACACTAATTATAAAATTTGTCAATCACAATTTTGAAAATTGGAGTAAGAGAAAGTTGTGTGAGTGCTTCACACCAGATTTTTTTTCTGAACATACTGGCTCCTCCTGCTAATTCCGTTCATTACTGAGCTAATATTAATTTCAACTGGAACCTGGTGATATTCCGGCCGTCTCTTACCCAAATCAAACAGTTTTTCAAATCCTAAGCCCGCATATTGATAGCTCCATCGGCTTGTAGTTTTACTACAGATTCAAGATAAATTTAACCGACATCTTGTTCTATATATTTAGCAAAAAGCATCTCAATAGATTTATTTTAGAAAGTACGTTTCGAGTGTTCCAACCTTCTTTAGTTTTCTATATTCAGTTTCTTAGGAAAACTGCTGAATAATTTTTTATTTCATCAAGAGGTCATCAGAAAATATCAGTGTTGTTATTTTTGTTATATTACATTCACTAATTTCTCTAATACAATGTAGATATTATCAGTGTAGTATTCCTCGCGGTGATTAGAAAACTCCTTCAATAATATGTAAACTATGGGTATGGATATGTTACAGAACCAAAAATTAAATGTATTAGACTAAGAGGGAACCTTTCAATTGTAGCATTCCCAATTTATTACAATTTAAAATTAGAATTCTTTTTCATATAACTGGATCTGGGTCCTTAGACAAGAGTTTGTGAAGGTTGACTTTACTTTCAGCATAGAAATGATTCAATTCTCTCATAGCGCATAATAGCGAATTTTGAATAATATAACCATTAAAAGGTCATTTGATTATAATATATTAATGTTTGCTTCTATTGATGTTCTTCTGACCATTCTCGTAGAGGTCGAATCACGTTTTCGTGTACCCGTATTTTACATATTATACAAGGATTTTTCTCATGGAAAAGGGAGGAACGCTACTATGATATCAAGGAAATATAACAAAATTACAACATCATGTTTTCTTATGATCTCTTATTGAAATAAAAAAATCAAACAGTAATTATTCCAAGAAAATAATTATAGACAACTGAATATGGGTAAAATACTCGAAACGTATTTTAAATCTATAGAGAGGAAGAATAATTGCTTTTTCCTGAACATATTTATTTATTTATTTACTTCTCGGATTTATCCTAAGTTCTTTTTTCTTCGAATGCTTCTACCAACCATGATAATATGAATTTAGCCATCTTGACGACTCAGGACTTGATCAGCCACATATAATACCAAATAAATTGCACGTGTGCAAAGAAGATGCCCATCACATTGCCTAGTAGTTAACAGTATTCCAGCATCTGACCGATTTGTCTTGACTTAATGGATTAAAGATTCCTTGGGAAGGGGGTTCTTCCTTGCAATTTATCCTCATTATTTCCTCAATTTTATCGTTATTCTTTATTTTCAGTTCATAAAATAATCATTGTTATTTGTTATTTTTTTTTTTGGCCAGGGAGACCAGGAGAAATCTTATTGGCTGTTATTATTAGAATTTACCATATAGATATATTAATATTTGAACTGATAGAAAAGAATCCGCGTGAGAGAGAGAGATAGAGAGAGAGAACGAGGTAGATTGGGTAGTTATGTAGGATGTAGGATTATGTCGCCAGGAGAGAGTTCCAACAGCAAGCCCGGCATCTTCCATCCATACGTCCGTCCGTTCGTCCGTGCATCCTCTCTTTCATATCCAAAAGCAGAAGAAGTATATAAGGTATATATATATATATTGAGAGGAATTCTTCTTGCGTCACTACCCACTCACCACTGTTCCGTTCCCTTTTACTATATATATGTCCCCCCCTGTTATCTGAAGGGCTAAGCCATGCGGACGAGGGCCTCGTTATCTTCGCTACACTGCTCCCAATATTGTAACATGTTACCTTTTCATATCCCATACCTTCCCATATTTCTGTCTCTCTCCTACTCCATCTCTTTCTCTGAGTTGGAGTCTGTGTCCCAACTACCACCACACATACCATACCTAAGGAGTTCTTCTCAGCATCTTCTTCGTCATCTTCTCCATTTTCTTCTCGTCTGTATATGTATATACATATATATCTGTCTCTGTTACTTTCATATTTTTTTCTTTCTTCTTTTTTTCATTTTTCTCTCTCTCTCTTCATGTATTTCTTCAAATTATGCTTTAGCAGGAAGCCCGGTGATGCTCCGGCTGCTACAGTACAGACAGAGCGAGCGAGATAGCGCTACTAGCTTCCTTGTTTCCCCTATTCACCATCTTCCACTACATCGCTATTTATTCCAATTTTTTTTTTCTTTCCCCTTATATTTTTACTTTAATAGACACACACACACACACACACACACACACACACATACACGCGCACACACACTGACAAATATTCTTTCTCAAGAAAACTCACTCTCAATTTCGAACTTTCTTTTCCTTATCATTTTCTTTTTTGGACATATATACATACATACATATACCGCACAAGTACAACTCTTTGTTGTGGTCCAAATATGAAATTATTTTCTTGGAACATCGTCATGGACGTCTGGTATTGCCTTGCCCCACCCGCGGCGCCTCCTCAATGCGCGCGCGGCCTCAAATATTAATATAACAAAGGAAAAGAAAAAAAATAAAGAACAAAGAAAAAAAAGAAGTATTTTCTTTTGATTCCATCTGAGAAGGGAAGTGTGAAGAGCGTGAGATAAGAAAAAAAACTCAATTTGTAATAATTTTGCTTCTTTTTATCGTTTATATTCTCTCTCTCTGTTTCCCGACACTTTATCACTCACTAAATGTAATAAACATTTACCTAGATAAATTGTTTATTTTTATTTTAAATTTATTATCCCGCAGAATGTCAACCATCAAACTCCTCTACTTCTAAATAATTTTTATCACTCATAAACTCAACAGGAAATCAGATCAAGTATTTCAAATATTTCAACCAATCAGATGCCTACTATAGCGATAATCACGGCTGGGTTGATGGTTTTGCCACAAACCTTTGAATCAGATGTAATGATATTAACAAAACCGAGCGACTTTTCATTTCTGAGATATTTTGTTCGCATACAAACTCACACACACACAGGCATTCGCTAAAAAAACACTTTCTTCGTATTCAGGGGACCTCAAAACATGTATTTCCGGTGAAAAATTTGACACGCTCGCAGTACTTCCTCTTGGCTGGAGTAAGAGTAAGAGAAAGTAATAAATTTAAAAAAAAATATATGCGGTGTGAAACACTCATATGACTTTCTGTGTAGTCGTCAACAATCATATTCTGAGTGAGTTGGTATTTTAGAGCAGTGTTAGTGTTTCCCAAACTTGTTTTTCTCCCGTATCCCCTGATTAGAATTTTCCTTTATAAGTACCCCCTTTCGTTTACCCCCACTTATCCCTAAAAAATTTAAAAAAATAAATTAACTAAATAATCAAATGAATCATTTATTTTCATTTTAATGACATTTATTTTCTATTTTTTAAGTTATTTCAGTTTCTTTTTTTACAAATAGAAAGTAATATTTTTAAAAAAACTGCTCCCCAGATTAACTTTTAATGAAAGTACAGTAATTATTCATAAACTTTAAAATAACAGTTCTTCATCTCGTATGCAAACGTTACAATGTGGCCCTTGAGCTTGTTGCCTCACCTTTAATGCCCCCCACCCATGAAAAATTCAATTTTTCTGGAAAAATGTTTCAATAAAAATTATAAAATTTATTAGTTCAGACAGTATTCAAAGTTTAAAGAAGATCGTTGTAGTCATTTGCGTGTAAACCGCGAGAAACTAAAACATAAAAGCTAATTATTAAAGTCGCACTTTAGGTTGAAGTTTGAGAATCTCCTATACATAGAAGACTTCAAAATATTTATTGAAACATGTGAAAATACAATTTTTGGAAAAATTCACACGATCGTAATTCTTTCCACTTACCAGCAGCAAGAGGAGAAAAAAAATGGAATAAACTCGAAGTGTAGATAGATATACGTAGAAGGAAACTCCTTTAAAGCTAAGAGAAACGTATTGAAACTTACAATTATGGGCCCCTGGTAATATTATTATTATGATTATTATTATTATTATTATTATTATTATTATTATTATTATTATTATTATTATTATTATTATTATTATTATTATTATTATTATTTGTCTGAGGGGAGGAACCAAACCCTATGCTATCCAAATCCCCATTGGGTCCATATATAAAATCCCCCCCAAAACAACAATAAATCAGGTAGCCTAAGCTCTTCCACAGACATCCAATCCCGACCAAAGGTCCTGAACCCAATTTTTCTCACAACCCAAGCAATTGGATGGAACCTAAGATGGATGGGTGTTTCCTCCTCTGTCTCACAGACTCTACAAAATGAATCCGTCATGAGCCCCATTATGTAGAGTTGTCTCCATAAACCACAATGTCCAATAAGGGATCCAATCAGATGCCTGTGTGATGGATGCAAGAAATTATATCAATTTTATTTGAAGAAAATTATGAGAAAAATGAAAGCTCTTTGGAAAAAAAGATAACCGAGGTAGAAGAGTACAGTTACAGGAAGAGTTCATGAGCCTTGTTAGCATTGTGTACCCCTTCTTCGCACAGAGAAGATTTGAACGAACAATTAGAAAGCATTCTTTCAGAACAGTCTGAAACAGACATTCTACCAGAACATTGCTATAGGAATCGCTCTCTTAAACTCAGTGCCAGTGATAGAGATTAACATTTATTCTAGATTAACAATTGATTTATTAAGCATATAACTGTGCTATTGTAAAGTAATTTAAATCTCTTTAAAGATAATATATTTAATTTTATCTACCAGTGTTTTCTTAATTATTTCTTAATACTTTTCTCTTTATCTCAAACATACACACAAGCCCTTTCCAGAAGCGCTCGTGCTACACACTACTACCACAAATACACTATCACCAATTACATTTCACCTGAGAGAGTCCCGTGAAAGACACAGCAACGTCTCATTAACAGCCCTATCCGGGCCCCCCACCTGGTTAATCTATGTTTACATATTGTTCATTACCTGTACAATGGTACTGTGTGGGAAAAGCTAGGAAAAAGTTTAGGAACTTTATATGTAAGTATGACGAGTTGTAATGTTTGTCTGTGTGCTCTCTGTAGATTTTCTTTAAATGCCCAAATCAAGTATCCCCTGCATGTCCTAATTAAATATGAACTGTGGCAATTGCCAATATACTGAAGTGAATATAAAATCTGATATGAAAAACTCGTACTACTTTCTCTTAATGCAGCTCTTACATTTTATATTAAAGAATTTTTTTTAAAACTGTAGCTTTTACTATAAATATTTAAAACTCGTTATTATTAAATACTCGGAAGTAACCAGTCATCCTCCTTCCGGAACTTGTAAATCAATTTTCCTTAAAATTATTATAAAATTTAAATTATAACATTTATACACGAGAAGGAAATTTGTCAATAAGAAGTATAAAAAGTGAGAAAGCTCAATTGAGTTTGAAAATAAACGCTGTGATGATTTAAATGATTTACAATTTTGATACTACACCGCATCAAACACAAAGGGTTCAGTTAAAGTCAGTCAACCGAAAGTGCAACTCTATTTTTACTCTGAATTTTTTTTTTCTATTCAATTTTTCATGATTTTCTGTAAAAAACGGCTCAAAACGGTATATTATATTCTTCAAAATTCGCATACTATCTTTATATTAAAAGCTAATTGAAGGATTTGGGGGGGGGGGATATTTTTACCGGCTATTCTGAAGTGTGTGGCAACTTGTAAGCTCTCCTCTAAAGTGTCATTTCAGTAAAATGTATTTCCTACAGTTGTATTAAGGTTATATTGAATACATTGCTAGAATTTCCAATATGAAGTTTAACCCGAAGTGCGACTCCACAAGAATAGATTTCTGTCTATTTTGGAATTTTCTCCAAAAAGAGCATCAATTGCAGTGGGAGCCCTGTGATTTGGGCTTAAATTTTCACTGCCTTTACAAGTTTAGCTAGCGAATTAGGACAGAGACTCGCGAATTGGGAATAGTGCGAGAAGGGCACTATTAAAGAATTAAGTCATATTGAAGTAGACCCATAAAATCTCTATCGCTTTTATTTATATGTAATGTGATTCTAAAAACGTTTAGTAAAAATAAAGCATTTGATGCCAATTTAATTAATTAATTGTTAATTAATTAACTAACCAAGGCTTGTTATTCTCAATCCCACTGTTCCCATATAGCTTACCCCAAAGATAGGAGCCTACTCAGCGCACTACCGGCTTCTGTATAGTATTCTCTCGTTACAGATAACACAGTCTACTACCGGGCAAAGAGCTATAAGAGGCTTCTAGGAAGAGAAATCTAAGGACAGCACTGCTGGACTCGAAATCGGGACTTCTGCGTTGCAAGTACACTGCGCTACCACTGAGCTAATCCCTACCCTCGGTGCCAATTAGAATTATAATAATTGCTATAAGATAAAGTCATGTGAATGTTTCACACGAGATCTGTGTTTATTGTAAAATGTTATTCTCAATTGAGTGCAATATAGTTTTATAGAAAAACTCCATGAATGGAAATTGAAGCAAAGAAACAATGGTATTTTTCGGGGGTCCATACATTTAAACGTATTTTGTTTGCTTCTAACAAATTTTGTTAGAATATGAATCTAAATATGTAATGTAATGGGTATCTTATTTATATACTTAGATGTGTTAACAATGTTAGTGCTTTATATCTGTTCTTTTAGTAGATTAACAGTTATTTTATCCCCCCTCTTTATTTCCGAATGGGGGTAACCTCCAATAGGAGGGTTGCATTTTACTATACAACACTACATATATATGATTCAAAAAGCGCTGCAACAAACACACCGTTGTTAACTCCGTCTACTACCCAGTGCGTTATCTTATTTCTGATACACATTAATATCTTAAGTGCTAGTGGTACGTTGAACGTGTGGCCATGTCTTGTTTTACTTGTGTCTGTCTGTGTGTGTGAACCGGGGAGGACTATAGATCTGCCAAGGCCCAAGAGTACTTCATCTCTGTGAAGTTACCATTCCTTCCCATCTTCCCACCACACAGACACATACACACACACTTCCTCCTTATTTCTTAGCCATACTTCCTCTCCCAGTACAGTTCCTATCTTAATTAACGCCCTGAATCTGGTCCCTTGGGGCGGGGCGGTAGAATATAGCAGTCTCTACCCCCGGATCTCTCCGGTTCCGGTACCGCCACCGCCGCTGCCGCTAGCGTTAGGGCTACCACACTACTACCGTCGCTGGGGACTTACAAGTAGAGAAAGGGCAATATGGCCGTATTATACGTATTCTCAATCCCTTAAAATTTCCGCCTCCAACTCCACACCGTCTACCGCCAAGATGGCTTTCTCAACCATTCTAGCAAATATAATCCTCTACCTATCCACTTCTCTAAATTCGTTCATATTCACACGATGAGTATATAAGGTCTTGTGTTTTTCGTACTGGGTTTCTGGCTAGTGGAAAAGTTTGATAATTTGGAAGACATACAAACTGCCCGAAGCGAGAAAAAAATCTTTTTCATTGATAAGTACTCCAAGTCTGTGGAGTTGCACTTCCGGTTTTCTTTAAATTTGGAATTCTATTAATGCTTCTAATATATATTAATATTAAATAGGCGGCAAAACTATACATTGCATTCAAGGGGCATTTTAGAGGAAAAGATAACGCTACCTACCGCGACCTCAAAAAAGCCCAATAAATCTATTTTCCCCGGAAAATGTTTCAAATAATATATATGTGTGTTCAGGTTGTAGACAGTATAAAAAGTATAAAGAAAATTGTTGGAGCGGTTTTCTAAGAAATCGCGAAGACCTGAAAAAAAAGAAACATTCAGTTAAGGGCAACTTCCGGTTGAAAGATTTAGCCCGAAATCTTTGTTTCAGATGCGGTGATAGTGTTTAGACGAAATATCAACTTTGAACTTCCGGCAATTTTTTTTTTTAGAGATATCCTGTTCACAAACAGACATACCATTCCTTTAAAACATTTCAGGGAGCCTCAGAATATGTATTTCTGGTGAATACGCAATTTCAAAAATTTGACAAGATCGATCAGTAAATGTCAACGTCACACGTTGCAAATCTGTTACATTTCACTGGCCAATTTTGAATTAATCAACCCATTTGTAAAAAATTTGCACCATTCAAAGCAAGTGAGATTATATTTCAGATTGGTTTCCTCTCTACAGAAAATGGAAAATTTAACGCTGAACGCTGTCTTTCCCAAATGCTGATTTCTAGAGGATTCGCCATCATTTAATGGAAAATAGAGATTATTTTATACGAATTGTGATCAATCAGCTGTTTTAAACTGATGACAGGGATGCAACTTATGATATTGAAAATATCGTAAATGTTTTATAAATATGAACTAAATTTGAAAGAGAAACTGTATTTTTCATCGTCCAATATGGACGATCACCGCAAACTGCACGATGAAACTTGAGAGAAAGCCGCATGCGGGCAAGCGCATCAATGCTGCACACTAACCAGTGGAATAAAAAAGTAAAAATAAATTTTAAAAAAACGAACAAACTACTCTTTTCTAATTGAGAAAGCTAATTGGAGTCAAACAACACTTTAAAGAACATCAAAGCATTATATTTACACTAATGAGATATGATGAAAACACACGCATGCGTATTATATAATCCCCCGTTCCTGACACTCTCTCTATAATACACAAGCTTTTTGCGCTGCCTCTTACCGTACTCTCAGTCTCTCTGTCTGTCTCTCTTTTGCTTTGCTTTACGCTTTCAGCATAATATGAAATGCTATACTCATTAGAGCACAAGCAGTAGAGAGAAAGGAGTGGGAAGAGAAATGTATGATGTAATGGGCACAAAAAGGGCTTTACCATTTATTTGAAAACGTTTATATATATATATATTTAAAGCAATATAAAGCCCATATTGACGTCTTCACAACCTGACATAAAATACTTCCCCTATCACTATTTTCCCGAGAATATGGGCCCACAAGATTTAATGACTCAATCATTAATATCTCTCTCTCTCTATCCCATATAATGATATTTTGCCCAATTAATATTGTTTTCTATGCTAATTTTCTATAGTTCTAATTCATATAATGGGGCAAATATTTTCTTTCTTTTTTTCTTTTTTTAGAGAAAGAGCTCCAACAATTTTCTTTTGACTTAATTTCTTTAAACTGCACATAACTACACATGCATTATATAGGCACTAATTCAAGGCCATTCAAATATCACTTCTTTTGAAATATTTTTATTAAAAATTGATTTATCTAAAAATGGTGCTCTATCAAAATATCACAATTATACAAGGCAAAGGAGAATTAATTACCAAGTATGAAGAAAATTGATTTTCATTATGGGTATTCAGTTTTTATGGGATTTTCCTTTAAAACGAGTCGGAAAAAAATTTCCTAAAACTTGGTATTTTTACTATAAACGCATCTAAACATATACTATACTTATATAAACCCAATACTTTTAATTGAATAATTTTTGGAATAGCGTTTTCTACTGAACACTTGTTTCAGTTTGCTGCGATTTTCTCCATTAAAACAATGCCCGGTTTTATTAAACATACTTATTTCTATATACAAAGACATATTACTTCTGGGAGGAACTTTTTTCGGAAAAACCATTTAAGAGGGGTTTTGAAGGAGGGGATTTTATACTTTTCACAAAAAAAGATGTTTTTATAAAGTTTTGATTCTCCCACTCATGTAAATTGAGTGAGAGAAAGTTGTATGTGTTTACGTTCTCTTATATTGTTTTTTTTAGTTTTAATTTTTATATGCTAAACTGGTGGCGCTTTCATACGCATGCCCATTGTTCGCGATTTTAGCAGATTTCGCGGTTGATTGATTTCTCACGTCCATGAATAATATATTTAACACATTGGGCACATATTTGACTATCACAACAAACCCCTCTGCGGGCCGCACGAAGATCCTTGAGGGCGCACGTGATTGCTGTAGACTCTAATATAAACTTACCATTTTAACTGATCATCTCAGTGTTGGTAGCTACTAGGAAGTATTCACAATCTTGGGCACCCCACTGACCAGAAATCGTGCTTACAAAAGAAATAACCAAAACCTTAAGTGTTACTTTAGTGTTAAAGACCACATGAGAATTACTTCTTGGATTTATACTAGATTGTAACAAAAGTCTGTGCGTTTTTTTTCTTTTAATCCTCAACCATGCTTTGTACTGTTTGCTGTTTAAAAAGTTTCTTATTAGGTACCCCTTTTTACTTTCAACTGATACATTTGTATCAGCTTATGGAAAAATCTATTAAATCGATTGTATCGTCGAGTAGAATCTAGAAATTCGGCCGATTTTTCGTCACTCACTACTTTAAAAACGGCTATAACGCCAGGAATGCCCTTTCCGGATATAATGAAGGGAGGAAGGCTTTGTTTCTATGTAGGCTGCAGCCCAGGTCTAGTTCAAAGAATTTAGAGAGGGTGATATGAGGCTGGAAAGTAAGCTTCGTCCTTAGATTCAGCATTTCTACAGCAGGATGTAGAAGCGGATGCTTTGCACCAACTTTCAGGTGAATTAGGCATGTCCGCATAAATCGCCACCTGTGAGCAGTCGCCAGAGTTCCCAGAAGTTGCCGAAGTACCCACATCAACTTATTCAGCAAGCCGCACGCCAACTTAAAATCTATAAAAAACCTTCTTCGAAACTCGTTTCATCAATCGAATCTTCACCTGCGATGAAAAGTGAGTTTATTTCGACAATACGAACAAACGAAAACAATGGATTAGATCAAGCCACCTACATGGGGACTCTTCCCCCGAAGAGAAAGATTTGAGAAAAAAGTGATGCTCTGTGTGAGGTGGATCTACGAGGGCGTCATTCATTTTAAGCTGGTTCCTGAGAATCGTGCGATTACATCCGAACTATCAATATCATGTAATCCGTTTTGTCTGTAAAATATCCCTCTTTAGTTAATCGAAAAAGAGCACTCCTTTAACAAGTCAACGCAAAGCTGCGCACGACTCATCAAACGTTTTCAGTAATCGAAGATTTGAGCTTCTTTCTCATTAAATTTTGATCTCTTCTCTCACCCAGCTTACAGCCCAAACACCTGGAGCCCTCTAATTACCGCCTCATTCGCTCCATGGCGAAATTTACAAATAATGAGGTATTCAAAACGAAATACTAAAAGTTTTTTGCCCCTACAGATAGCTCCTGGTATTGAAAGGGCATAGAATTATTGGCTTGCAGATTCATTCAGGTTATCGAAAATGGTGGTCTATGTTTCGAGAAGTAATCTTTCACAATTCACAGTAAACAAACGGTTTTTGTATTGTGAGGTAAAAAACGCACGGAATTTTGTTATACCGTAGTATATTGTGTTACATTTTTCACATAATTTACTTGCTTTTGTTGTGCACTTTTATAGCATTTCTGCCGTAATAGTTATAAAGGCGTTAGTAAATATATAATACAAGATTTTAAAGAAGCCTATTTCACTTTATGGGTAATTGAATTACAAAATGACCAGTTTGTTCGTTCAGGCTTTCTTAAAAAACGATAAATACAATTTGTCGCGTTAGGCTTTCAGATTAGATTGGCATTTCCTTGACCTGATATACCTAATTCTCCATTTTTTATTTATTTTTTTTTACTTTCTCTAACTGCTGTTAGAGAAAGCATGCGGTCGTGCCAGACTTTCCAAATTGATTTTCACTGCAAATACACGTTTTGAGGTTCTCTGAGCCCCCAAAAAAGTGGTTTTTAGAAAATCGTCAGTTGTATGTGAGTGCGGATGTATGTGAAAAGAGAATCTCAAAAACGAAAAGTTGCAGGAACCTCAATCTTGTATTCCGTTCAGGTATTTTATTTATTTATTTTAAGTTTTCAATACATTTTAGTACATACAGATAGAGTTTGGTTGATTACTGTAAACTTTCTTTCTAGGAGCCTCTACAGCTTACTGTCCGGTGATGGTTAGTGTTGTCCGTAACGAGAGAACACTGTCCGGACGCCGGCAGTGCACTGAGAAGGCTCCAAGCGCCAATGACCATAGATGGTGATGGGCTAAACAAACAAAAAAATAAATAAATTAGTGTAAACTCCTAATTGAAAGAAATGAAATAAGAAAAGAATTAATTTATATATACAAATAAAAATAGACACTTGCTACTTCATAGTTAAGGGAAGGGAATAGCTGCTGAATGATTTTTTCAGTTTTTTGAGATTTTCTCAAAAACGGCTCAAACTATTTTCATTTAAGGGAACTTTTGGGGGAGAGTTGGGGTTATGCTTTCCTCTAAAGTGCTATTTTAGTTTAAAATGTGCTATACAGTTCTGTCAACTGAATAATATTAATTGGAATTATCTAAGTTGCCAAAATTCCCAGTTTGAAGAAAATCGGTTGAGCGGAAGTGCGACTTTACTGAACACCTTCTTCAGTTATTTGTGATTTTCTCCATAAAAATGCCGACGGTTTTAAACACTAATAAGAACTGAACATACATACATATATCTTCGGCACTTCAGCCCGTCCTGAGCCTTGGCCTCCTCTAAGAAATGCTTCCACCAGTCTCTGTTCTGTGGCTTGGTCCTCCAGACCAGCACTCCTGCAGTCACAGCATCCTTATTAGCTTGGTCCAGCCACCTATCTTCCTTGCCTCCGCACTTCTATTGGCTTAAATTGCAATATTCTCTTTGGCATTCGATTTTCACTCATCCTCGCGATAAGCCCTGCCAACCTCAATCGGTATACTTTTATCGTTCTTGTTGTGGGAGCTTCATTCTAGAGCGAGTATAACTGCATTATGCGTGTTCTGCAAGTATTCCCTTTCTTAATGGGGCCGTAATTCTTTCGGAGAACTTTCCTCTCAAAAACATTCATACATTGTTCGTCTTTTTTTTCTTTAAGACCCAGTTTTCCGATCCATATATGAGCACAGAACGTATTAAGGTTTTATACTAGAGCACTTTAGTGTCCTTTTCAATAAGCTCAGATTTAAAGTGTCTCTGGAGTCCATAAAAACATCAATTAGCGGCTAATATTTGCCGGCAATATCTTGTGATTCGTCATGAGTGCTATTGGCACTCGAGCCAGATATATGAAAGCTTCCACTTTTTCAAACGTATATTGGTCTAAATAAGAATTGCAAGTGTGAAGAAAATGTGCAATTCCGCAGTAACAGAAAGTCGTGTGAGTGTTTCACACTAGATTTTTTACCAATATGCTGCTATTAACGTTTAAGGGTTTTCTACGACTTTCATGTGTTTTTTAAGCATCGCTTTATTAAAAATAATATTTATATTTTAAACAAAATATAAACAATAAAGATTATTATCTGATACAGAAATTACAATTCACTTTATTCTTCTGCTATTGTTTTAATTTGTCTATGAAGTATAATATGCCAACCCATTTTTATAAATCTTAAATTCTTTAAAATGTTGCTAAACTGAAAATTACATTGATAACACTTAATTAAAAGTAGATTTTTCTGCGCGCACAACGTAATTTGCTGCAATGTCAATTGTCATTAGAAATTTTGTACTACTAAATACATATACCTTGTCGTGTTGGACATAACGTTAAATGGAAGTATTTTGTAGGGCAGTTCAGCAATGATTTCACTAATGAACGACCAAAATGGATCCATTCTATTTAAAAAAAAAATATGCCAAACAGAATCCGTCATTTTTACCAATGTTGAACTGATCAAAGAGAATGTTCCTAGAAATATTCCTCTTGAAAAAAGCTTGATTTGAAAGACTTCATGGGCTTTCAAACTTAAATTTGGAAGAACCATTGTTACTTTTTCGCTTTTGAATGCAATTAGTAATTAATTTTCTGCCTTAAGTCAAAATTAAACTGTTTACTAATGTCATCGATAAATTACTAAATTCATTCCATTCAACAGCGTATCATTTAAAGCTAAATCAAGAATAAAATTATCCGTCAGGTCTTTTTTTTTAACTGAAAAGGCGGATGTGTGAGAGAAAAATTGAAAAGCAGAAAGCGAAATATAGAGGGACAGATAGACGGACAGACAGATAAAGAGAGAGAGAGAGAGAGAGAGAGAGAGATCAATGAACACACTTATATAGGTAGGTAAATATAGATATTTAATGGATGACATCATGAAGTTTAAAAGCAAAATTAAAGTTCACAAACTTTCTAGCGACAACAAATTCTATCTAAACCACTTTATAATTTAATGAAGATGGACAGTTGTAAGAGACAATTATCTAAGTTGTGTTTAAATAAATTATACGGTTGAATAAATTAACATTCTTTCTAAAGTTTCAGGATTTTAGGGGGGGGGGGTGTAGAGCTTCTCTTTCTCTCGCTCACTCTATCTCTCTCATCTCTTACGGCCGCTGTACTAGAGGGTATTGCGCGATCGTTTAGAATTATCTTTTCATCGCAAATTTTGTTTTAAAATTGCGAAAAAAAAATTGTTTCCAGAAATTGGTCTATGTGTTTTGTGTGTTCATCTGTATGTGTGTTTGTTTTGAACAGCGTAATTAAACATTATTGAGACAATCCAACTTGACAACGAGGGGGGGGGGGTTGCTGCAAGCTTACGCGCCGTCTGCGTGTATTCAACAGAGAAACTATGTGTATTCTTTCAGAAAAATCAAGTTTACAGGGTTTGTGAGCTCTCTCTCTGTAATGCAATATTAATATAATGCCAGTCTATATCATATTAAGTATTATGTCGCTAGTATTCCGAATTTGAAGAAAATCATTTTCAACGTGAAAAGCGTTCCTAAACGGAAAAGCTTCTTTTTTTTCACTTTTTCACTGTATTCTGTAATAGGATCCGAAGAGAGTGATCTAAAGCAGAGAGAGAGAGACATAATTTTGGCCAGACTACACTGGGAGAAACTGTTTAAATACAGCTGTGTCAGCCATAGGAGGAGTCTGCCGACAGTCTTGCAGCAGAGTTCATACAGCAATCACAACGCGTCATCAACCTTTCTCTTTACCTCTCACTACCATTTTAAATATTTCAGTGTAAAGTCCAGGCAGTTCGTGCTACTTTTCTATTATACAGTGTTCAGCTTTACTTCTACTTTATTTATCTATCTAACCCAACTTCTCTCCTTCTCAAACCTATTATAATTTGATAGGATACAAATTAAAATGGATTGTAGATGATTTCCGGGGGAGTTGCGAGGTTAGTCATCCCATTAAGTTGTCATTTCATTGTAATATGGTTTCAGCACAGATATAATATTAACGAAACTAAGTAAATAGTTGGTAACTACCAAATTTTAAGAATGTTTCTGAACAGGAACGAATAAGAAATGCACCTTGTGAATATTTCACATAGGAATGGCTTCATATTTATATTTCTATATGTCTCAAGTGATATTGTTCAAACATTAAAAACTAGTATCAGAGTTATTTCCCATGATAGCCTGCTTTTTTCTGGATTTCTTATTTTGGTGCTTTCCAGCTTTTGCGGAACCAAACACAACAACTAAAAACTAGATTCAAATTATATAGCTCCAAAGCAACAAAATAAAGTAATATTTTGTAATAAAGAAATATAAGAACCTAATTGCTGAGCAGTCGTTAGCTTCAACAAACCGCTGAAAGAAAAAAATTATTACTTTTCAAATATAACTTTTAATAATATTATTTATAAACTATTCTACGTTTCAAAAAATTTGCCACCAGGTGCGTGCACTGGATATAACCTGTCATCAGGAGATTGGCGATCAAAATCTCTGAACAGGAAATACCACTTCCGGCGTAAAAAATTTTTGTAAATTGAGTAAAAATTAATAGAAAATTTTTGTGTGAGTGTTTCACACCAGATTTTTTTTTTTTTTTTTTGGAGTGTATAAACTGAATTTGCTCTGGGCAAGTCTGTGTTATCACACTGTCTGACAAACGCATCCTGAAGATGGGCGAACGCCCGAAACCGTCGATGACCACAAAATAAAGCAGGCAACCACGGGAAATGTCTCTGTTTTATTGTTTTTTTTTTTTTTTACTTTCACTTACTCCTCTATTTTCTCCCGATTTCCGGCTGGTTGTTAGTTTAAAAAAAAAAGAAAGTAAATATTCGAATGTTTACTGCACCACTATATATACATCCTCACGTTTACAAAATAATCAAAAGGATTTCCTGCGTAGACTAGTCATTCTCCATTAGTGCAGACGAGCCGAGTTCGATTAGTATCGTTTTCCAACAGCGCATCGTGCAGGCTTAAAATGATTAATGATTTCTAGAAATTAGTCTTGTGTGTCTCTCATGTTGTGTCTGTGTGTGCTTTAGTATTGTTGTCAGCATAACTCAAAAACGGAAAATTGTAGTAAGTTTAAACTTGATATCGTTCGAACTCGCTACAATATCAAGAATTCGCTCTTCCGGTTGATAGATTTTGCCCGAAACATTCGTGTCAGATGAGGTTGGTAATAGGTAAGCGGAATACCAAGTTTGAGCTTCCTAGAATTTTTCATTTTTTGTGATATTTTGTTTCACACACACAGGCACAGATCATTTTCTTAATACCATTTTTTTCGTACCCTTTATTTCGAATATTTGACAGATCGGAATACTTCCTTTCACAAGGAGTAAGAGAGAATAAAAAAAGACAGTATCCATGTCAAAGCCATATAAAAAGGCCACATAAAAAAGTGATTGAACATGGTGTGGCAAAAATATTTGAATGATGTTACACATTAAATGCGAAACAACAAAAATCCACCCAAATCCCTCCACTTAATTTCAACTATATGTAGAATCATAATTTATTGTATGGAAAAAGAATGTACAGGCCTTATTTTTAAATCAAGTAATAATATTAAGCTTGAAACCGTAAACTTTATTCAATATATACCAATTACAATGTAGAAATACAGTAATAGAAAATATTTTAAACAAAATCTATACAAATGACTCGTTGAAAAGTTACGTCTATATGTATACTGAGCTTTTAATGTAATAAACAGCTTTTGTAGAATTTTTTTTGCTGTGAGATCAAAAGAAAAAACTGCAAGTTAAAAATATATCACTTGTATTAAAAATAGAATCCTCCCTCCCAAAAAAAAATTCTGTTTGGTTAACAAAAATACTCTTTAAAGTCACTAAACATATAAAAAATAATGATCCCCCTGAAATATTTTTGAATGTTAGAATTTTTAGGTTTTATTTTGAATAAAAGCCCATCAAAAAATGTTTTATTGAATTTACAATATTACTTTCTGTTACTCCCCCAAGTAAAGGAGGAAGTCATTGCAATCCAGTCAAATTTTCGATATCAAGTTTTCACCGGAAATACACGTCTTGTCAGAAAAAGTGGTTTTCGGAAAATTGTCAGGTATTTGTGTGTGTGTGTGTGTGTGTGTGTGTGTGTGTTTTGTTAACTGCATAGTTCAAAAACGAAAAATCTCGAGAATATTCAAACTTAACATTCCATTTCAACATCACAATATTAGATCCAACAGGAAGTTATTGGTCAAACTTTTTTCAACCTGGTAGTATACCACTAATCTAAATGTATTTTCATTTTTTTGCGATTTAAATCGAAAACAGCTCCGATTTTTTTTAAACTTGTAAGTTTAGTAAATTTTTTACACATAATAAGAGCTACAATTTTTATTGAAAACATTTACCCTAAAAAGATGCCTTGAAAAACAAAAAACATACTAAATATTTGGAAAAACAAAAATGTGTAGCTTTCACATCGACTGGGGGAATCTGTCTCCATTCGAGTATTCGCTCCTAGCATTCATGGATGATTTGGCGGTATTGGCTAATAACGATCGAGACCTTATTTACAATTTGAATATCTTAAAAGCGGAGTTAAATAAGGTTAATGTGTTAGTTGGCACTGATAAAACGGAAGTAATGAGGGTAGGCAAGTTGCCGCACAAAACTAAGAGAGTTGTTACCAAAGGAGAGAGAAAGGTAGATCAGGGTCACAAGCTTTAGGTACTTAGAAGCATGCCTGATTGAATATGTTTCTTAGACTGACAGATTGGAGAGAGGGGTTGAGTGCTGCTATCAGGATGTTTAATGCGGTCAGGAACGGCTTCCTCAAGTAGGAGAAATGTCCAATAAAACCAAGTGGTCAGTTTATAGGTAGACGTTTTTCCCCATACTGACATATTCGTCGGAGTGCTGGGCATTAAATAAGAAACACAAAAGTCGGCTACAGGCTACAGAAAGAACAAGGTTTGCGAAAAGTTGAGGTGAAGACCATAAGAGTCAGAGTACGGAACACGACAATATGGGCCAGTCTGGAAGTACAACCAGCGGAAGAGTAGATAGAGGAAAATGGATTACACTGGTTTGGGCTTGGCCTGCGTATGAGCTCCGGTCAGTACGGCTAGGGTGTCATACAAGTAGATGGACAAAGAGGGAAAGGCAGACCGCGGACAAAATGATAGGACGGTGTGAAGGAAGCTTGATGGAGGTATTCCTATTGGAAAACACTATTGGAGAATACAGAAGGATGGAAGAAGTTGTATAGGTAGAGAACCTCACACCGCCAGCGGTAGACGAGGCTTAAATATAAATATTAATACTTAATGCGGTCAGGACCGGCTTCCTCAACAATGGGACAAATGTCCAATGAAACCAAGAGGTCAGTTTATAGGTCGAATTTGATCAAAAAATTTAGAAACGTTGACATTTTAACATAATATTTTTTTTTACAAACGAATTAATTGCATAAAACTAGACGTTAATTTAATATTTCATACAGTTCTAGTGTTGAAAAAAATGATGCCTTACGGCTGTCTATTTATATACCATTATGGTGTTAACAGTAAACGAAGTTTCTTTATACGACTGTCTCTTAATTCTATAATTATTATTATTAAATTGACAATTTTACTTTAATCTTCAAATTTTATTCATTTGTCCTAGAAATATATAC
>JAAEAF010001013.1:217620-235320 GCA_011037195.1 Triatoma infestans | reverse complement strand
TCGCTTCCAATATCTCAAATCAATTAATGTTTTAATAGTTGTACCCCCAAGTCTTTATTATGAGGGTTGGTAGATAGCAGGAAGCAAAAAAATAGGAAGTGAGAAAAGATTGAGGTAAAATTCAATTATCATTGATGGAAGGCAAAATGCCTGAAGGAAGTGAGACTCTTTAATTGAGATGTAAGATCTCACACCTCTGCATTCCAAATGATGTTTCGTCTCCAAGAAGTTCAATCTAGTTTTGAAAATTAAATCTCTAATTCATGAACAGACAATAAAAAATGGCGTTCAGTAATTCCTGTTGCTTGGTTACATAAAGATCGACATCAAATTCTGTCATTTCGTTCTGTCTGTTTCTTATTCTGTAAACAACTGTTGGCATAAATTCTGAAAACAAATAAATTGATTTTGGTTTCTGAGATGTTTTCGCAGAAAAATATAAACACTTTGTCGAGCGAACTCATCCAAAGTTTTTGTCTCTTTAATTTAATTATTTGCGCATTTACTCACATATTCATTTAGCAACGAATACGTTGGCTAATATTAATGATATCATGACTTATTCGACACAAGGATTTGCAATTTCTGATGGAACCACCAACTTCAATGTGGCTACTATTCTTAATTTTTCAAGCACTAGCGCTTGGAAAATTTGGGACTCTCTCGCTATCTGTTTGAACAGCCTATACTGGAGACTGTGTGTACATTGGCCTATATTTAAAATTTGTCTGCATATAATTAGAGACATCTTTACTGAATACATTCCAAAACTTGAAATCTTCTTTTAGAATGGTTATTTCATGTGGGAAGATTCGGTTGGTATTTTGAGAAATATTCTAAGGACAAGAAGATATAGGCGAGAGATGCCTATAGGTGATATAGGTGCCTCTTGGTAAAGGGGGCCCCGCGTTCCAACTAATACCGAACGAAAATAGAAAATAAACTGTCAAATAATAGAAACCTTTATACCTCACTTTTCAGTGATGGGCAATGTATCTGTAACGAGAGAAACTGCTCAGAGGCCGGCAGGGCACGGAGAAGGCTCCAGCAGGCATAGATCAGATGTTGTGGCGGCCTTAATTACTGGAGTATTTTTTAGTAAGTTTTTGGAATGGAGTTTTAGACAGAGTTTTTTTATACCAAAGAGAATTCTTTCGGATAATTCGTATTAATTACATCAAATTAAGATATTTTTAGCTTCAATTTCTCTTTTGTGCTCAATATAAAAAAACTCTGCACAAAGTCAGTTGAACAGAATTTCTCGCAAGTATTTTCTGTTGAATATATATACACAGCTTTGGTTTCAATGTAATCAACAATATCGACACACAATATTATGACTCCTATAGAACTTATGATCCCTAAATGGGGATGAAAATAAAGATGGGACTTTGTGCGGATTATTTTGTTATGATATTGTACCCCAAATCTTTTTGTCACACATCTACTATAATGGAGTTGATGAGGAGAGAAATTGGGATTGATTAATTAGACAAGATATGAAGACACTGATATAATATAGCTATAAGCTTAAACAAACTGCACTGGACTTGTAATGATTTTTATAGAATAAAAGGTGGGAGTAGAACTAAGACACGATGTGATGTATATGGTTGAGTCTGATAGATTGATCCATGTCTAGATCTCTTACTGGCTGATATACAGGTTCTCCCCACTCTAGCCAGCTTAAGTGAGAGAGTACGAGAGAGAATCTGTTTTCTCTCGGTCGGGCTTGGCTCTCTCTCTTGCCGTTACATACAATAACCCTGCAAATTGGAATGGGTTATACTTTTTAAAATCTTATATTCATTTTACATAATTATTATTATTATTAAGATATACTTTTAATATTAAAAATCACTGTTTAGCGGCCTCTACACAGTCAATAATATTGTCAATATCAGTATTGACAATATAACCATCAATACTCGTGCTAACCAGTCTCAATATTTCATTACCTTACACGATCAATATTATTGTCAATACTTTTATCTATAACTGCACATTATTTACTACTTCTGCTACTAGGAGAGTGTATTTACGTGTTTGTACTCGTTATTTTGTTGGTTTTTTTCCCTTAAAAAATGAATAATCGCACAAAAGCTTGCGTAGCCATATTTTGGCGTTTGACACTAGTCATAAAGTGAAACGCAAACGCTGGATGAAAGAATGGTTGAAGAAGAGAGTTTAATATTCTCATTTAGTACTTTTGAAGGAAATCAGCCTCTGCGATGTTGAAGATTTCAAGATTTACTTTCGAATGAACGAACCTACCTTTAACAAGGTTTGAGGGAGTATTCGTACTCACATAGGGTGAAACTTCCCTATGTTTCTCGAGACGGCTATTCCGTCGCGGAACCTCATTCTAGCCCATCCAACGCGTCCTCGTCGCTGGCTCCGGAAACATCTGCGCTCCACTTTGTGGAAGCGTGGGTGGCTAAGGTGGAGGGTGAACGCAGAGGGTAGCCTTCGGGCTATTTGGGAACCTAGCACTCCCACGTACCTCAGCTACAATTACAGACTAACAAGTGCAGTGGTTTTCCCATTAGGAGTGTGAGTTGGTGGAGATTTTTCTGCCCTCTGTTTGGGTCGCCATAATTTAGGTGCGGCCTGAATCTCTTGCAGCGAATTCTTTTGCTGCGGAGCCTCCGTGGGAATTCATATTGCATCACTTACACCTAAACGCCTTAACATTATACACTTACATAGTTACAGTCTTACACGCCAGTGGCACGTGCTGGTGCCACCCACATGTTTGCCGTGTGTGGATACCTGTGTCGTGGGGGAGGGAAGTCCTGGTGGTTGAGGATGCAGGTTCGCGCTGGAGGCAAGTTTCCTTGGCGTGTCTTGCAGTCCAACACACCACTTTGGTTCCTGACTCCACTAAACAGGCGGCCAGAGCCTAACCCAGCTCTGGTCAATCGGCTAGCGTAAAGAACGCATGGGTGAGCTCCCGGGTATTGTGGGCCATGGCTCACAATCCCTGGGCGCTATATCTCTAGGGTAGCTCTGGCGCTTCTTCAAAGCGTCCCAAATTGTGAGGCTCCGTGGAGGGTGGAGAGCTCTGGAGATGAATTTTTAATTTTATTTATTATATGTTTTTAATTTTAAATTCGTCAGCCGGGGGCCCCTTAGAGGAGGGGGCCACCGGTGGTGGGGGTAATTCCTCTGTACATCCAGAGTCGGGTGACCAGGGCCTGGATGCACTAATGGGTGGGAATCTGGAAAAATATCCAGAGGCAGGGAAGGCTTGCTCTGGAGGAGAACGTGTCAGGAGGAGCCGCGGAGGACTTGTCCTCCTGCGGCGATTTCTGAAACGTGGTCATAGGAAAAAGGAAAGATATGTAAGGCAGGTATTTTTATTTTTATTTATTTATTTATTGTATTTGTTTGTTTATTTATTTATTTATATTTATCTATTTGTCTATTTATTTATTTAAATTTATTTATTTTATTATTATTTGTTTATTTATTTATTTTATTATTATTCATTTATTTTTGTTCCTGCCTGCTATCAAGTTTGTCAGAAGTTCCATTTCTTCCATTAGTTGACTTATTACTATGATTGACAGGGTGGAAATGGTTCAGGTTAACTTGCAGCATAGCAAAGATGCAACGGCTAACTTATGCCGTTGTATTGCTAAGTTGCATACATATTTTATTCTAATACAAGAACCTTATGCCTTTAAAGGTTTGGTTCGAGGATTGAGTGTGGTTGATGGCAGACTGTTCGTGGCGGATGGCGGGGGCATTCCTAGGGCATGTATTCTTGCCAGTCGGAGTGTCGACGCTGTCCTGCTTCGACAGTTCTGCTCTCGGGACTTGGTGGCGGTGAGGGTTGGACTGGGGGTTGGTGGGCGTCGTCGCGACGTAGTTGTGGCTTCGGCTTACTTCCCCTATGATGGCCCCTCTCCACCTCCTCAGGAGTTCATGGGTTTGGTTCGGTATTCGGAGACCAATGACATACCTATTATAATAGGATGTGACGCGAATGCACATCATGTTGTCTGGGGCAGCAGCGACACCAATGGTAGGGGTCGCGCTCTCATGGATTTCCTGGTGGGCACGCGATTAGAGGTCCTGAATAGGGGTTCTGAACCACTTTTGTTACTAGGATTAGAAGACAGGTTATTGATATTTCCCTTGCTTCTAGGAATTTTAGTGGTCTGATTAAGGATTGGAGGGTGAGTCCTGAGGCTTCCATCTCCGATCACAGGATGATTAGGTTTAGTCTGGGGATTGATCCAATTACCCTGGCTAGTTATAGGAATCCCAGGAGGGCGGATTGGGGTTTATATTCTAGAATTATTGAAGATAAACTGACTATCCAATCAGAAGCCCCTGATGGCATAGAGGAATTGGAAAGGGAGGCTGGTATTCTTCATGAACACATTAGATCCTCATTCGAGGAGTCTTGTCCTCCCAAGGTGGTTAAGGATAGTAAGAATCCCTGGTGGTCTTCTTCGTTGGAAAAACTAAGGAGACAGGTAAGGGGCTCATACAGGAAGGCTGTCCTTGCTGATTCTTCGGAATCATGGGATAGTTATAACAGTATTAAAAGAGCATATAAATATGCTCTGAGGAGAGCCAAGAGGAATTCCTGGAGATCCTTTTGTGAGGATATAAATTCGTTCCAGGAATCATCTAGATTGGTACGGATTCTTAATAAGGATAGGGACAGTCAGTTAGGTACCCTACGATACCCTGATGGTTCCTTTACAGGGGGGGAAGGGGAGACACTGCAGCTTTTGCTTGATACTCACTTCCCGGATAATATTGGTTTAAATGCTGCTTCGTCTTTGGTGGGTGGTAGGAGATGGGACCTTGAAGATGTATCCACCTTAGATGAGGTTGTCACACATGATAGAGTTAGTTGGGCAGTACAAAGTTTCTCACCTTTCAAGTCACCTGGACCGGACGGGATTTATCCTTGTCTGTTGCAAAAGGGTGGGGACGTGCTGACGAAGGTATTGTTAAGATTGTTTAAAGGATGTTTGATGTTTGGTTATGTACCAACATTATGGAGAGAAGTAAGGGTAGTCTTTATTCCCAAGCCGGGAAGAAATGACTACTCCGACCCCAAGGCATTTAGACCCATTAGTCTTATGTCTTTCCTCTTGAAAACTTTGGAAAGGTTGGTGGATAGGTATATTACTGATGGCCCATTAAGGGATCATCCACTCCATCCTAACCAACATGCTTATATTGTGGGTAAGTCGACAGAGACTGCATTACATTGTCTCGTCGGAAGGATAGAATCTGCTTTGGAAATAAAAGAATATGCCCTAGGGTGTTTCTTTGATGTTGAGGGGGCATTTGACAGAGTATCGTTTGATGCTCTGGAAGATGCCTTGGTACGAAAAGGTATACATCCCGTCTTAATCAATTGGATAGGTGTCTATCTTAGGAGTAGGGTTATACAGGTTTCCCTTGGCGGGCGCACCATGATAGTACAAGTGGGGAGAGGTTGCCCTCAAGGGGGTTGTCTCTCACCTAAGTTGTGGTGCGTCGTCATGGATGACCTTTTGGTTAGGATGAATTCATCGGGATTTTATGTGCAAGCATATGCCGATGATGGTGTTATTTTATTGTTAGGGCGCTGTTTGTCCACTATTTCGGACCTAATGCAAAGCGCCCTTAACATGGTGTATTGTTGGACACAGGATAAGGGTCTTTCTATTAATCCTATTAAGACCCAGGCAATTCTATTTACTCATAGAAGGAAGATAGTAGGTTTTACACCTCCTAGGTTGTTAGGTACTTCCATACAGGTTAGCAAATCAGTGAAGTTCCTTGGAGTAGTTCTCGACAGTAAATTGAACTGGTCGGAACATGTTAAGACACAACATCAAAAGGCGATAATCTCCTTTTGGCAATGTCGAAGAGTTGTAGGTAAGAACTGGGGAATCACTCCCAAGATGATGTTCTGGATTTATTGTATGGTCATTAAACCTAGATTGGTATATGCGGCTTTGGTGTGGTGGCGTCGCATTGAAACACGATCTGCTAGGCAGCTGTTGGAAGAAGTCCAACGCTTGGCTTGTCTGGCGGTGACTGGAGCGTTTCGGACGACACCGACCGCATCTATGGAGACTTTGTTAGGGATTCCACCTCTTTTTGTGGAGGTGAAAAACCAGGCAATGAAAGCCTGTTATAGAATTAAACAGGCAGGTTTTTGGCAGGGTAAGCGATATGGTCATTCTACCATTTATCGTGAGATGCTTTTAAGGATTCCCATTACAGGTTTCCCTTCTGATAGGAATTTGAAGACTTTTGTCTTTGGTCATTCCTACAGGGTTAGGTTGCCTTCTAGGGAAGATTGGTTAACCCTGGGTCCGTCTGGTGTGATTCCTGAGAATTATCTCCGATGCTACACGGACGGTTCCAGGATGGATGGTAGGTCTGGGGCTGCCGTCTATTTTGAGACGGGAGATCATTTGGTAGCGCCTCTTGGTGAGTGGGCCACCGTTTTCCAGGCTGAGGTTTATGCAATTCTTTGCTGTATTTTGGATGAGAGGGTGCGTAACACTAATTTAAAAGGTGTCTGTATCTGCTCGGATAGCCAGGCTGCGTTGAAGGCGCTTAATTCATGTGTCTTCACTTCCAGATTGGTGTTGGAATGTTCTAGAAGACTGGAAGATCTTTCTTCATTAAAGGATGTGCTTCTGGTCTGGGTTCCAGGTCATATGGGAATTTTGGGAATGAGGAGGTGGATAGGTTTGCCAAATTAGGTGCCTCTCTCCCTTTCATTGGTCCAGAGCCTGCTGTTGGTGTGTCTTCTGGCACATGTTTGTCGGGCTTTCAGACGTGGATGACCTCACAGCACTCATCCTTATGGATGAGTGCAGTGGGTTGTCGGCAGTCTAAAATGCTCATTGGGGGCCCGGACGGAGCTTTGAGTAGTGGGGTCCGATGTCTTTCACGGACCTCCCTCAGGTATCTGGTTGGATTCCTCACTGGGCATTGTGGTTTAAGGAGACATCTCTATATAATGGGACTTGTGCCTGACCCTTTTTGTAGAGTTTGTGAAACTGAGGAGGAAACACCCATGCATTTGATGACGAATTGTTTGGGTTGTGAGGAGATTAGGTTTAGGACCTTCGGCCGGAATAGGATGTCGGTAGAGGATCTTAAGCTGTGTCCTTTTAAGGTTTTGGTCCGATTTGTTCGGTCTGTTGTGAAACTTAGATGGTTAAAACCTGGGCCTGGATTTTCATTCTAGTCCCAGTGGTAGGTATTCTTTAGGGGCAGCTATATGGGCCCGAGGGGGCTTTGGATAGCGTAGGGTTTACTTCCCTCCCCTTTTGGGAATAATAATAAATACCTTTAACAAACTGTTACAGATGATTGAACCATTTTTGAAAAGACAGGACAGAAATATGAGAGAAAGTGTAAGTGTTAGGGAAAGATTAGCCTTAACCCTGAGGTACTTGGCCACAGGAAGAAATTTTGAAGACTTGAAGTTTTCAGTCATAATGTCCCCAACAACTACCAGCAAAGCTGTAATAGAAACCTGTGAAATCTTTATATATGTCCTACAAGATTTTGAAAAAATTACAATCAGCTTTAAAATGTATTATTGAAGTTTTATTTTAATACACAAATCTTTCCCAAGAACCTCCACCGGATCGTGTTTTGAAATGAACTGTAATGAAGGGACTATTTAATTGACTATATAAAATGTATGCTGATTAAAAAATTACAGTCATCTTTGAAAAGTGTATGATTGAAGTTTTATTTTAATACACAAATCTTTTCAAAGTACCTTTGTAAGGTATTGTATCACTGTTGTTGAGGTTAGTTTCAACGTTGTATAAAACAACTGAACTGAGTATTGATGGAAATATAGGCGCCGCTCCTACACAGTCAATATTATTGCCAATATCCCCTCCAATTCTGAAATCCGGATTTCATCAATAATTTAGTAGGAAAATTCGCGCAGAACGTTGCTTATGGCCCTGCTTTTCAAAGAGCCGCCGGCTCTACTTAGAGATCCTGCTACAATACACCAAGAAAACTTTTCGTCGAATGGTGTACGCCTAACTCTTCTAAGAGCAAGCAATGGAAGACAGCTGAATGTTTCCTGTGAGAGTAAAATTATCATTTTTCAATTAAAAATATTATAATTTTAAGGCGTTCTAACATTTACCAGTTCTTAAGTTAGTCATGCTATTGTAATTAGATATAAAATGGTGTGTAAGACGGAGGTAATTCAATTAGTAACGAAACAAACGCTATAGCTCAAAATCGATTTAATTAATCAATACAAAACTTTGGCTACTTTTTCAACATAGTCACCAGCAACGGATTATACACTTGTCCCAACGTTTTTCCAATTTGTGTATGCTTATGGCATAAAATTCTTTGGGTTGATCTTGCGTTCGCACCTGATTCTTAACTTGTTCATTGGATTCAAAATGTTTCCCACGAAGAGCCTCTTTAAGGGGTCCAAACAAATGGATGTTCGATGGGGCGAGGTCGGGGCTGTATGGGATATGTGGACGGATCTCCATTTCCTTTGTGGGCGTCCGTAAGTTGTGTTGGAACCCTCTCGCACAATTTTTCTTGTACTACAGCTTATTCTGATGGACAGTTACAATACTTGCGTGCCCTTATTCAGTTATCAGGTTAACATTAATTCGCCTGTGGTCCTGAATTAATGCGTTAATGCGAGATTCGAGAGAGAAAGTTGCAACTTCAACCGGTCGTCCACTTTGTTGCTCATCACAGACACTTACAGGCCACTTTTAAACTGTTCTACCCATTTGTAAACGTTCGAACGGTTCAAGCAATTATTTCCATACACTTTAAGCATTCTTTCGTGGATTTCACTACCTTTGATACCCTCTGCAACTAAAAATCTATCACTGCGCGTTTTTCATCCGAGGTGCAATGCTCGAGTGGCCTTGCCATTGTTAACTGAATACATTTGAGGTTATACTTACCGAATACTCTCGAACAACTGATGAGAAACTAAGTACAAGGATGCCAACTTGCCGCAATGAAACTATTGTAGTGATTGAACAAACCATTTCTGAGCTACAGCGATTTGCCTCGTTACTTATTGTATGACCCTCGTGTATTCATATTTATAAAACATTTGAAGAAATAATTGAAACAGATATTGTGAATTTCAGTTCAAAGATGTGGAGTAAATATAATAAAATGGAAGAAATATTAAAATGGAATAAAATTTCAGACAGAAGAGAGGAGATGTAAGAACAGGCTATAGAAAAGAGGAAATAACACAATTTTATGGCAAACAGAACATAGTATGAAGCAAGCGATGTGTTTACTTTAAAGTGTCTGTGTCAGAATGAAGGAAAAGACGTGACATGCTCTGTTTTCCAGCACAGAAACAGCTACTGACATTGTTCCAAATGTTTATCCATACAACTAACTATAGGATAAGACAAATAGTATGCAGACCGTTTTTTAGAAAATAAAAGATAAATAAATAGAAAAAAACACCTCAAAAGTCCGAACCCCCCCTCCGGCCGTCATCGTCAACTTTTACTAGACCCATTGTAGCGCCACTTCTTTATTTCATCCTAACCCATCCTTTTTCCTTTAAACCCTTTATAGCCAACCCTTCCTAGCAAATCTTTACTTCCTTTTTTTCTTGCCTGTCAATAAAAGGAAAATTTATTTTGAGTTTAGCAATAATCTTTAGTTTATAAAACTCCTTCTTTCTTTCTTGATATTTTCCCTCTTTGTCAACATCATCAGTTTGAGGAAATGAAAATCTTATTGATTTTCTTAAAAAACAAAAGCTCTCTCCCTTGCATTAAACTCTTATCCATTTTAGATATTTAGAGCAGAATTATTTATTTATCTATGAACTCATCAAGTTATTGTCATTAAAGTTAAAAAAAAAGAAAATCGAACGACCATAGAACTTAAATTTTTGGTACATTTTATTATACCTAATAAATTGCAATAACTTTCAATAATATTGATATTGTTTACTTGCTCTTATTGTAGTAAGATTCTCCTTAAAGTTCTGCTTCAATTCAGTGTTCTTTCGGCACCGATAAACGGCGTTTTCCATTGCTAGCCCCTATATATATCTCAACACTTTTCTTTCCCACCAGCTGAGTTTGTATTCATTGGTTACCGTTAATGTCCAAGTCTCAGAACCATGTGTCACGATGGGCCTGAGGATGGTCTTATATATGGCTTGCCTGGAGACATCTAAGGCGATCCCAGGCATCTATTTCTTACTACTTTTGATATCCTTGCTGACGTCATTTTTGGCCTTAAGGGTTCCTCCTAAATATTTCAATTCCCTTACCCCTTCAAAACGGTATGGCTCGACTTGAAGTTCTAGGAAATTTTTTCGTCTTCCTGTAGTTACCATATATTTCGTTTTTTCTTCATTGACGCGAAGCCCGAAAGTAGCAGCTCCTTCCTCTAACTCATTGAATGCAGTTTTTAGTACCGCAACAGATCTAGCAATAAGCACCACATCATCTACTTAGGCTAAGTACTGCAGTTGTTTATGGTGCCTCCAATATTGGATGTTATTTTCCTTACTGCCATTTCCAGCACCAGCTTAAGGAGGTTGGGTGAGACTGGGTATCCTTGCCTTGGACCAGGATTTACTGGGAATTCCTGAGTCACATCTCCTTGTACCAATACTTTAGCTACAGTGTTAGTTAAGGTCATATTCACCAGTCTAATTACATTCGCCCTGTCTAATCATTTTATACATCTGCCCTGTATGTGAAGTGATATTATAAGCCATTTTGAAATCCACGTTAAAGCTGGTGAAGATCTAGATTATTTTCGTAAAATTTTTTCAACAACGCTCTCATGGTAAAGATGTGGTCTGTTGTTGAAAACGCATTTATAAAAATGTCTAAGCACGAGGAGGTTAAAGCAATGTGTGGTGTGGTTACGGGAAGTATCCACGTAGCTTGTGGTGTACCCTATCTTTTGCTTTAAAATTGAAAAAGGTAAAGAAAATAAAAGTAAATCTTAATCAAACAAAATCAAAATAAAATCAAATAAACAATAAATCTAATGACAAAATACAATTCCCAATTTCATGGCAACCGGTTTTTTTCGGTCACAATCTATACAAAAAGTGTCAAAAATAGTGCAGTCCTCATGCACCCACACCTGACACCCACAAGTCACAACAAAGCCAGGCACACTGTTTTTTTTGTTTGTTTTTTTTTTGAGTAGTAATTTTCTGAGCATTCTTTGCAGAGATCGAGAGCTCTATTTCTAGGATTAGATTATTCATTCTTCCTATGACTAATGTTTTTCTTAATTTTTGTA
This sequence comes from Triatoma infestans, assembly GCA_011037195.1. Taxonomy (NCBI): domain Eukaryota; kingdom Metazoa; phylum Arthropoda; class Insecta; order Hemiptera; family Reduviidae; genus Triatoma; species Triatoma infestans. The sequence goes on along the minus strand of JAAEAF010001013.1, from coordinate 224,034 downwards.
TTTTTAAGCTTCCTCATTCCACCTTTTTGGTAACCCAACTTCTCGCCGACGTAAAATTTATCGACTTCTATATCTGATTCAAAGCTAGTCTTCTACTAGCTTATTCGTTAGTCTTCTAAAGCTAAGCTAGCGTAAGCTAGTCTTCTAAAAGCTTGTCGTCGACTTATTATTCGAGTTCTCTATCCTTATGCTTTCAAGTTTCTTCGTTAAATTTAATTTAAGACGAGCCCAATTTTCTTCAGATATCAAAACTATAGCCCCTTTCTTTACTTCTTCCCTTTACCTTTACTTCGCTGAGCCTTGGAACAGGGGAGATTTTATGCAGGAATTCTGAAGGTGTTGGAGTATCTGAATTTCGAGGTAAGGGTTTTATAGACTACAAGTTAGTGTGAGGTGTGGTAATGGTTTTACTTGGTGGAGTATGTTGCATTTGCCTTGAATCTTCTGGTAGGCACACAACATTGTCCAATTGAAAATCAGTGATGTGGAAAGGCGTTCCTGTTGAATGGATAGAATGCATTGGCTCTGAAGTCATTAGTACCATTGCCAACACTTGCCGCTTTATTCCAACCATCGCAAATCAAACGTCCAATCCGATACCGACTCAGTTTGCGCTGAATGTGCTGTTCAACCCAAATGTTACTTGCACTCTTGAAATTTTCTCCAAGAGTTTTTTAAAAAGTTGGTATTTCAAACTAAACTATGACTACGGACGAATAAATGACAGCCTTTATTAAACATTGTTTAAAAACGCAACTCCGAATTACACAGTAAAAATGCATCTAAAATACATGTTGGTTACAGTTTTAATATCTGAGGCATGTATATTGGACAGAAAAAAGAGCGGCATGTATACCGGGATCAAGGTGCGGCATCTTTCCCATTTTATAGGGGAAGGATGTCGCACCAATGTGGCTGGCTAATCGTGAAAAGAAATATGGCGTTATCACAGCCAGAACATTTTACACAAATGCCAAAATTTAGCAAAGGTTAAGCGATTTGCCTGCAGAAACAATTTTGGTATAAGGCTTAAGAAATACTGAATGGCAGGATTATCTGCTTATGTTACATAAACCTCTTAAAACACAGTTGGTAATCACAAAACTTGACTTTACACTAGCGTCTGCCCCTACACTACTCATTAGAGTGCAGTCTAGCGATAACTAGAAAAATTACCGAAGATGCGGCAACTCACCCGCAGTTACCTTATAATAAAATATTATATTATTTTTGGTTATTATTATTTTATTTGCCCTTAGGCGACTCAGTCAGTAAACTAATTAATTTTACAATGTTCACCTACTTTACCTGCCTTTTATAATATTATATTGAAATGATTATATTACATTTAACAAAGACTGATAAATTCCTAAATAATTTTCAGTATATCAAAACATAAAATCTAAATTTGGAATGTTATTTCTATATTTTGTTATTGTTAAATTTTATTTATTTTATCATTTTCCAAAAATATTAATAACAAATTTTGTGAAGAGCTCTAAATTATTACAATCTATTTTGTTTTATTATCTAAATTATTTAATTTTAATTATACAGGGTGTAACAGCAACCTGTGGCAATACTTCGGGATATGATTTGTCACTTTATTTGGAACAAAAAATTTCTAATAAACCATGGTCCGATTCGTTCGCCTGCCGCTACAAAACCCATAAATAAAAAACATATCTCGCTATTCTATGACAAAGAACTGTGGCATTTTGAATGTATGACCAGCTAAATCACGATTAATTGTTTCTGTTTATTAGAATTAGACGAATTTCTATCGTGAGACTACAATTCCAAAGTTCATTCCAGGATTATTAATTAATCTTAGGATATTTTTGTAACTGCTCTCAATTTTCATTTTGTGTTTTTTTTTACATTTATTTTGCATTTTCTTTAAGAAAACAAGAAAGAAACCCCACGATATTATTATCGTTGGAAAGCTGGTGAAATGTAGATATTTTTTCTGTAACCGGACCGTACGCTAGCCTTAAAGAAATTTATAAGAAAATACTATTGAAAAGTGGTTTTTAACAGTCGAAGCGCTGTAGAGTTGAGTTTAATGTCTCTGAAAAACCTTATAATTAATTCAATTAAAATAAAACTTCTGTTTCTTATAGGAAATTTAATGCTCTTTCCAAAGGTGTAATTGAATATGATTTATGTAAAAACTTTTTGAGATATAATCAATTTTATGAGAAAAAGTAGGAAAATTGAAAATTTTCCAAAATGAAGAATAACTTTTGAAGGCGAACGAATCGGACCATGGTTATTAGAAATTTTTTGTTCCAAATGAAGTGAAAACCATATCCCGAAGTATTGCCAGAGGTTGCTGTTACACCCGGTATATTATTATATTATATTCGTTATATTTCTGTTTATTTTGAATCATTATTATTGATATATTCTTTTATTACCATATATTTAGTTTATCTTATGTACACTTTATAAAAAAAAGAAAAGAAGAGAAACTAAGCAATACTTTAATAAAAGAATATAAATCAACATAGTACTATCATATAAATTGAGTGCTTGCAAACAGAGAACATATTATATTAACTATCTTATTGTATTATTTTAGTTAATTTTGTCTTTTAAGGCTCGCCTAAGCTATATATCAAAAATCAATAAGTTTTGTTTTTGTCCCAACATTTAATATTTACAATTTAAAAAAATAAATCAAAACTTAAAACTGATAAAAGTAAAATACAATTGTAATATTTTAAGTTACTTAATTAAATTACTTAAAACAGTTGTTGTAAGTACCACACTAGAAAGGGGCTTTTCAACTAGTAAGCTGCTTATTCAAAGCGTTGTAAAGCGTTTTGCATTTAAAGTTAAAACTGACGACTTGGATAAAACTGTACACTTCTTGTCGTTACGAGCTCTTTATTGGAGTTTTAAGGTTAACATAAATAGAGAATTAAATCGTCTAAATACTATTACCTGGTAAACAAGATTTATCTTTACATTAGATTAAATATTTTAACAGATAATTTTATACTGCTGTTCTTGGAAAGCTATATGTTATTGGTTTGCTTTTATTGTCAGCATTAATTAGGCATCATAATTAGGCGATAGTTATTTCAATTGATACTTTTTCTTTGATCTTTATTCTTACTTTATTGTTTATAACAATCGGATGAGAATAAGCCAGTAAGTAAGGAGATAGTAACGTACCACAGTAATTACTGAGGTATATTAAATGAATTTCAAAATTTACCTATTTTTCGGCATAATCCCCAAATACATATTAATATACCACTTGTCCCATCACCTACTAGTAAGGTTATATCGCGGTAACTACTACTTCACTACTTCCTTGAAAGGATTAAATAAATTAAAAATAATCTGATAGTTTGTGATCCGAAAATAAGTGGATGTGGGAGAATTCCCATCCCTTTTCTAATTTTTCAGCAGTTTCTTGCTTGTATTGAACAGTATTTAGGTAAGGATTATCCTGAAGGGAGAGTATTATTTTTTTTTGTATGAAGGCAGTTATCAGAGAGAGACATTTTTCAGTGATAGCCAGCTTCTTTTTGTGTTCATCGACCGATTTTGAGCCCATCATCAGGATATTTTTGTCAAAGAGTGTGATAACATAGACTTGCACAGAGTAAAAACTGGTCAATAGTATTTGATCTGTGCAAGTCTATGATATCACACTGTTTTGATAAACGCCTGATAATGGGCAAACGCCTGAAACCGGTTGATGACCACAAAAAAGAAGCAGGCTATCACGGAAAATGTCTCTGAAGCTATCCAGCACTATAGAACCAACCACCACAACAACTGGAGGCAGTTAGGTTAATTATGATACAAATAGAAGCCATGAATTAAATTCTTAATTGTCAATATCTTCCTGACTTGATCTTGTCACTTGACCGAACTGTTCTTCCTGTAGCCCAATGTCATCATTCTTCCCCCAATCTGCATATCACATCAAGAAGGAGTATGCTTTTATTTGCCTTTTTCCGAGATTGAACCATCCGCCCAGTTGTCGGAATTTCTCAGATTTATACCATCCGCACAGTGATGCTCGAAGAAATGGATTGCTCGCTTACAGATAGAAATTGAGAACGTCTATCTTTGAAGACTTCTAGTAGACAAAGCTGGTACCTATGACCACTGACGGATGGCGCCATACCCCGTAAATATGCCGCTTTTTCAGTATCGCAGGCTGCTACACTTTCTTTTCGTATCTACCAAATCGAGATAAAATTAAATAAAAGAAAAAAAAACTCAGTAAATCGCACATTCGTTTGATGGATTTTTCCCGATACCTTCGTGTCAGATGCGATGGTAGGCTACTTAAACGGAATCTACGTTCGAGTTTCTTTTAATTTTTAATTTTTTTATTTTTGAAATATTTTATTCAAATACATACACAGACCTTTCGCTAAAACCATTTTTTTTTTCTTACTCATGTATTACAAAAACACGTATTTCCACTAAAAACTCTATTTCAAAAAATCTGATACAATCGCAATGCCTTCTCTTTTACAAGGAGTAAGAGAAAATAAAAAAAAAATGTAGTAAAAATTAAAAAGCTTACAGGAGGATCCCCATACATTTTGTTTGAAATGTCTCTTTCAAATCATTCAAAATTAGTTATACTGACTGTGAGCTGATTTTATTAAATTCTTTCCTAAATTCAACATATCATTTTCATAGATATCATAAAATAGATGTTGAAGTTTAGTCGGAAAAAGAATTTTTTTTTTTTTTCAATTTTCACCGACGTTTCGGCAAATTTATCACCTTCTTGAGAGTCTGTAATAAGGTTACAAAGCACATGGCAAATAAAAAATGTAGAAATTTACAAAAAAAATTAATAAAAATATTTAAACTGTTGCTATGGACAAGAATTAATCTACATCTCAAATATTAAAATTGAAAAAAAAAAAAAAATCTGGTGTGAAACACTCACACAACTTTCTCTTAATCCAGTTCTCAAAATTATAAGTGACAAATTTTATAGTTTGTCGTACCAAATTTAACAAAATTCGTCGAAAACTGCAAAAAAAACTGTTCAGTAAAAGCGCTCTTCCGGTTTATTAATTTTCTTGAAACTCGGAATTTTCAGCCACCTATTTATTTCTAATTAATTTTGTTTGGATGATAGAATTGTATAATCAACTATGATAGTACTTTACAGGAAGCTGTACCCCACCCCATCCCCTAAAAGTGCCCTTAAATGAATTTTCCCAGAGAAATATTTTAAATAAATGATATAGATCTTTGTATGTTTAGTTTATAAATATAAGAAGTTTCAAGAAAATCGTAAAAGCCATTTTTGATAAAATCGCGAAAAAAATCACTTAGTAAAGTGGTAATGTAAACGCACTTCTGGTTATCCGATTTTTGTCAAACTCGGAAGTTCAACAACATATTCAATTCTAATTAACATTATTTAGATGGCAGAATTGATTAATAAACTGAAATAGCACTTTAGATGAAAACCGAACCCCACCCCTCCCTCAGAAGTGCCCTTAAATGAATTTTCCCGGAGAAATGTTTCAATAAAAGTTGTAGTTGTTAGTATGTGTAGTTGATATACCATGTTTAAAGAAATTCGTTGGAGCTATTTTTGAGAAAATTGCAAAAACGTAAAAAAACAAACTAATAAAGTGGTACTTCTGGTTGAGGAATTTTGACAGATGACCCAATTTCGTTCCCATGAATAACTAACGGAATATCAAGTTTCAACTTTCTACGGTTTTTCGTTTTGGAGCTATGCTGTTCACATACACACACACACACACACCATTTGCTAAAACCACTTTTTTTGACTCAGGGGACCTCAAAACGGATATTTCCGGTGAAAACTCGATATCGAAAATTTGACACGATTACAATACTTCCTCTTACTAGGAGTAATAGAAGGAATTATATCCTCATATGCACCACGCCAAGGCCGCGCGGCAAACGATCAACGCGGTGGTCACAAACATCTTGTGGATCCATTAATAACCATTAACGTGGGTCTGATAAATTCAGAATGTCTTGGGCTCGCTGCGAACCGATTTTTCTTTTCTGGAGCTTACGATCACATTAATTATCAACGACGACAGCTATGGGTTTCTTCTGTTTCGAACTGCGGGGGGGGGGGAGGGGGGGGGGGGGGGGGGGGGGTGGGGGGAGGGGGGGGGGGGGGGGGGAGAACGCGGTCGTCCTGTTTTCTTAACATTTGCAACACAGAACCCATGGTCTCAAACTTCTGGATCAACTTACGAACTGAGGCTTCGGTTGGAGCAGCGTTACGTCCGAGTGTTACACGCAATTCACGAACGGTTGCGGTGGGGCTTTCACTGTTTTTGTAAACTTTTTATCACTTGAATATGTTGCTGAGTTGTCAAATGCTCCATGACGAAAATAAACATTAAACAACAATGCTCACCACACAAACGC